>JACGAQ010004097.1:0-19440 GCA_014119065.1 Orius insidiosus | reverse complement strand
ATAGAAAGCCGAAAATTACGTAGAATGTGGGTTGGTAAAAATCTTAAATTTTCAAATCTTTGGTTAAGTGGGTTTTCTCCGAAAAAACAAAAACGCCCAAGAATTGTAAAAAATTCATTGGCTAAAATTTGAGAGAAGCCGAAATCTAAAAAAGAAAATTGAAAATTAAAAACTCAAAAGCCTCTAATGCCTCTCTCGAATTTTAACGAAACCCAAAAAATTTGAAAAATTGGGTTCTGAACTTTAAAACTTCAGAAATCCTCCAAACAGGTTACTTTTTGGCAAAATAACCAATAGAAACAGGCGAAAATTACGTAGAATGTGGATTTTTGGATAAAAAATCTCTTAATTTTTCAAACTTTCAGTTACCACCTAAGTGTGGTTTTCTCCGACAAAAAACATAAAAAACGCCCAGAATCCTGTAAAAAATTATTGGCTAAAATTTTGAGGGAGAAGCCGAAATATCCTGTAAAAAAAAAAAATTAAAAACTCATAAAGCCTCTAAAAAAGGCCTCTCTTCGCGAATTTACTTACGGAAACCCAAAAAACTCTGAAAAAAGGGTTCTGAAATTTAAAACTTCAGAAATCCTCTAAACAGGTTACATCATGGCAAAACACCAATAAACAGCCGAAAATTAATGTGGATTTGGGTTAAAAAAATCTTAATTATCCAAATCTCAGGTTAAGTGTGGTTTTCTTCGACAAAAAACTTTTTAAAACTAACAAAAATCCTAAAATTTATTGGCTAAAATGTTGAGGAAGAAGCCAATATCCCATAAAAATAAATTAATGAAAATTAAAAACCCATAAAAAACGGCTTTAGAGCAATTTACTAACAAAAACCCCAAAAAATTGGAAAAAAACAAAAAACGAGGACGATTCCTGAAATATCAAAAGGGTTTCCTGGAATAAAAAACTACGAGGGCGTAAAAACATCGTGGGTAAAGGGATTTTTTAAAAGTATACTTTACATTAAAGCTGAAGGTTTGTAATTAATGAAGAGTTACCACGGGTCTAAAAATAAATATAGTAGGCATTTGAATCTCTGTGGTGAGATGAATGCGATGTTCATTTGTCACTTTGGTTTCTATAGGTTGAGACGTAAGAGGGTGGGACACTTGTGAAAGTGAGAAAAGTCGAGTAGTTTGTGGACAAAACAATCTCTAATTAATTCATTGAAGGTCTTGAAAGCGTTCGGAAGGTATGAAGGCCTCCGTCCCCCTCGTCGGGCGGGTTTCAGGGGTGAATTATTTACGAGGTCCTCTCGCCCTTTCATCTCCTCATCGGGAATAAATTAAACAACCAAATCACATTCACCTTAACCCTCTTCCCGTTAATCCTTTATGTCCTTCTTTAAAAAGAGACGGCTCTTCCAACCGTGCAATTACCTTTTCGAGTCCTTCTTTCAATTTAAATTTTAATTTGATTACAACTCAAAAGGAATTATTCAAATAAAGCCGGTTGGGTCTCGGGAAATCTGATGTTTTCAATTTCACTCGTGAACGCCCGAATAAAAATGGCTAATTTTTTTTCGTTTCCTTTATTTTTCAGTTATCAGGAGTTCTCAAACTTCTAGATTAATTAATAAGACCTCTGGTCTATGGGGAGCAGCTGTTAGAGTTGCGTTTCTGCCGGGATTTATCAACTGACGAAAAGTTTTGAAGAGCCATCTCTTAAGGTACTAGAAACATTAAGCAATAGGAAATCAAAGAATGTTGTCTTCTTGCTCATCGGAAGGCGGGGAAGTTCATATAACATTTTCAGGCTAATGCAGAAGGCTTTTTTTACTACGGGATCAAGAAAAACCCAAAAAATCCAATATAAAGGTTGTTTCTTAGCAAAGTACTAGTTTTAAGAGCTTCCAGCGAAAACTGAAAAAAGAGAAGTAAAAATATAGGGGGAAGTATTAAAGAGGGAAGTATAACAGATTGGGAAGTATAACGGAGGGGGAGGAAGGAGGGGAAGTATAAGGTAGGACGTACATATAAAGGAGGGGAAGTATAAGGTAGGGATATAAAGGAGGGGAAATAAGGTAGGGAAGTATAAAGGAGGGAAGTATAAGGGGGACGATATAAAGAGGGGAAGTATAAGTAGGCGACGTATAAAGGAGGGAAGTATAAGGTAGGGACGTATAAAGGGAGGGGAAGTATAAGGAGGGACGTGAATATAAAGGAGGGGAGAGGGAGTATGGAGGGGAGTAAAGGGGGAAGGAGGGAAGTATAAAAAGGGAATATAAGGAGGGAAGTAAAAGGGGAAGTATAAAGGAGTGAAGTATAACGGAGGGGGAAGTACGAAGGAGGTAAAGTGTAACGGAGGGGAAGTTTATTTTTTATTTTTTTATTATTTTTTTTTTTTCCAAAAATTTATTTTTTTTTTTAAATTCTAAGTATTGAGGTAGATATAATGGGCTCTCTGCCCCTAGGATGCCTCTCGCAAACGGTGGAAGTATCGAACTTCTCCCATCTAAAACGAAAAAAAAAATTTATTGCACCGAAAATTTGTAAAAAAATATAAAAATTTGGTGAAAATCGCACCAACTGCATCACAGTTATTAAAATTTCAAACAACAAGTCTCCGCCATTTTTTCGAAATTCAAAAATCGCCCTCGTTAGTCTCTTGTTCGGGTTTTTTGGGCCGGAGGATTGAGGAAAACGTTCAAAAATTTTGTAAAACGGACTTTTTGGACGTATAAATAAAGATTAAGGGGACTCTGTCACCACCTCGCACCTCACAACTATTTTGATTTTTTCCCACCGGGTTCGCTGAGGGGCAATTGACGTCACTAACTATTTTAGTCGATCGGACCAAAATTAACCCTTCAATAGGTCCATTTAAAATTCCATTTCTGTCCCGGAAATGCCAATAAAATTTCAATTTTTCTTCCATTTTGGGGTCATAATTAGTCATGATAAAGGTGAGTTTAGTAGCACGATTTTCTTCCTAATAGAGAAGTGCTTTAGTTTCCTGTTTTCCTGGTCATTAATCAATATGATTTATCGTGAAAACCCAAGAAGTTTTTTTTTTGGCATAAATGAGCTAAATCGATTTTTAATAAAGACTTTTGAATTTTTATTTAAAGTATTTTAGGAATAATATTTTTATTTTGATAAACAATGTTAATGAATTTCAAAGTCAATTTTTGTCATTGGCACAAATATTTTTATCATCTCAGAATTTTTCGGGGAAAAGCACTCAAGCTGCCCTTTCCAATCCACCAACTTATTCATCAGGCTATTAATTGATTTTGATTAATGAATACGCTCGACCTCATTTTTTTTTTCCTCCGAACACCCTTCCATTATTTTTTTCGCCGATAAAATCAATTCCCTTTTAGAAAGAAGGAATTAAAAAGTAATTGCTTCTTGTCCGAGGTTCTCTTCTAATCTATAGAGAGAAGCTTTACCATCAATCAAATATCAGGGGATTATCCTTCCATTTTCTTCCATAGTTAAAGATAAGCGATCCAAATGAATAAAATAGACTGATTGAATTTATGGATTCTTTTTGAGGAAAATCTGGTAGGAAAAATACGGCGTAAGTTTTAAAGAGGAATAGCATTATAATAATTTATAGACGGTGCGTCGGACACTTTGGTGAGAAGTAAAAGAGGGGCCGAGGGTGGTATAACTTGGAACATAAACTACCCTTGAGCTACTATCACCATAATGTGACACCCTCACCTTTATCAATATTGACAGCCATCTCGTTAGACTCGTGTCACTCAACATACATTGACAACCTGTTAATAGAAATAAATTGCTTTCTGGATCATGTTTACATGCCCTGCTGGTTTCTTATTTCAAAAGAAAAAGTATTCAGTTTTTCTCTTCTATAACGACCGTGCTTTTTGATATCCTTGTAAAAGAGTTCTTTTAAATATTTTGTTTATAAAAAAGACGGAACAATAGAAGAGCGAAGAGTCGTCGTTTGTCTTTACTCGGATCGTAACAGTAAATCGTTGGTAACAGCCAATTTTTGAATAGAACGCCCTCCGTGCTGTGTTTTTTTCCCTTTTTTTTCGGATTTATTGGCTGAAGAAACAATTTCACGCTACTCCCACTCACGTATCTTCCTTACCCTCCCGTGGTTCTGATTAGATACCTTGTCCCGGATTGCTTCATGTTTGTCACATCTGACTGAACGTCACATGTATTAAAAATTTATTCGGTTCACAGCTTGAACTTCAGCAGAAATAGATTTCAAAATTATGGGGAGGACTTACTAAAATTACGCTTTGAAATCGGTCAACCCCCCCCCCCTGTCATCTACATGGCTATTATCGCTGCTTCAACATGGCCTAGATCCGTGCTATCACTGATATAGATCTTTTGGTAGCACTGATCTAGCCATGTTGGGCACTAATGTAGCCATTTTGGTAGCACTGATATAGCCATTTTGGTAGCAGCGATATAGCCATGTAGATGACGGGGAGGGGAGGGGGAGACCGAATTTCAAAGCGGCACACTGTGGAAAACTGTCGAACCGCCCGTAAAAAAGATGTTAAAACGCCCGAACACCTGATAATACGGGTGTTTCACACCAGAATATCTTTGGAACAAAAACCGGCAAAAGTGATATAAAGATCCCGAAAAACTTTTTTTCTAGGCCAGAAAAAAAAAAAAATTACCAAAAACCCGGTAAAAAAATGTTAAAGCTCGTTCACCTGATTAAACTAGTGTTTCCACACCAAATCGAGGAAAATGGCCAAAAGCCCGGTAAAAAGATTTCAAACACCCGAACACCTGGCTAAATGGGGTTTCTACACCAGAAATTATTAAAACAACCCAAAAGCGGTAAAAAGATGTCAAGCTCCGATCACCAGATTAAATGGGTTTTTGAAACCAGAAAATTGAAGAAAATGACCAATAACCCGTAAAAAAATGTTTAACGCTTGTTCACCTGATTAAACGAGTGTTTCCACACCAAATCGAGGAAAATGGCCAAAAGCCCGGTAAAAAGATTTCAAACACCGAACACCTGGCTAAATGGGTGTTCTACACCAAAATATTTAAACAACCCAAAAGCGTAAAAAAGATGTCAAGCCCCGACCTGATTAAATGGTTTTTGAAACCAGAAAATTGAAGAAAATGACCAATAACCCGGTTAAAAAGATGTTAAACGCTCTTCACTGATTAAACGAATGATTTTGCACAAGAAAATCGAGGAAAATGACCAAAAACCCGGAGAAAAGATGTTAAACACCCGAGCACCTGGCTGAATGGGTGTTTCTACACCAGAAATTAGTTGAAACAACTATGTATCTCCCCCCCCCCCTTACACCAATGCTTGAATCCTCTAATTTTCACTAATGCTCACCCATAGGAAACCCCAATAATTGAAAAAAATGCTGTTAGCATTCTAACTCCTCGGATGTAAAGTAATCCTTTTATAAAAACGTATGGTCATAACTTCAACTCATAAAATGGAAGAAAAAAAGAAAAATTCCATTACTGTTTGTCTGTTACTTCTATTTTTTCAATATTTTATGAGGTGATGTTATGTTGAAAGTAGGATAAGAAGTTTTTATGACAAAAGGTATGCTTCACTTGAGTTCTCAAGCCGGGCAAACTGAATTAGGTTAATATTTTTGACGGTATCGTTTAGCAAAGTTCATGACGCATCTTTAGGGACAAAAAGAGTCTTCCGTTGATCCCTCGCGTAATAAATTTCCTGTTTGGAGTGTTTCACTTGAGACTTTCACTTATAAGTTTTAAACAAACCTTCACCCTTGAGTGGATGGCGGGGGGGTCGGAAGTAGAAGGATATAGCGACAGAAGGGTGAGAGGTATAAAAGGGCGTTACTTGAGGGTGTTGAGAAGTTTAGGACTAGCTGTTCGAGAAGGGCGAGGTCTCAGGGAAAATAGAATCATAAATCGTGTTAAACTCCAGATAAAAGCAAAAGGAACAAACAGGGGCCCCAGGGTTGGTTGGTTTACTGCCTGATATCGATCTTGAAAATACATTCGAACCAATACTACAGAAAACGTTGCAGTCTTTTTTTTTATCCTTTAAAAGACAATAAAATAACTAAGCAACAACTGCTCTTACGACGAAATCCCATGCTTAAATCACACAGAATCAACAGGCATTTTTTTCCTTGCTAGTTTTTACCTAGAAAATGGCTGACGCATGTCATAATCAACGAGAGGCGAGATTTCATTTCGAAACGTACAGAAAAGGACGCTTCCCGACACTCGTTTTCACAAGGTGTCATCCGATGATGGAGCATCATCAATTGATTCAGGAAGATGGTGTATACATAGAATGATTGATGGGACAAAAAAAATTTTTATTATGAAAAATCCGATTTTTTTTATTATAAATTAAAACAATAAAAGAATTTATTCATACATGACATGTCAGAAGGAAATTGACAAGAGTAAATTGACATATGTCAGAAAAAAAAGAAAGAAGTGGCGGGAGGCTGCCACGAACGAATATATCGGCCTTTTTTCTGGCTTTCGAAATACCCGTGGCCCAAACACATCAAATCCCCGCTAGGGAATGTATTGAATTACGACTTCTTCATGGGTGGAAGTATAAAAAAGGAGAGGCTGATAGATTTATAACATCTTGTCGGCTAACGTCATACAATGGAAAACCATTTATTTAAAAAAGCTTTTATTTTAATTAATACTCTACTGAAGTTTCTCAATTTCCATTTAACTGGAAAATAACTAATTTTCTGTGAAGAGAAAATCTCTAATATGAAGTATTTACTTTTCTCGAGGACTATTAATGGTATAAAAGTTTCACGTTGATGAAGTTAATTCGAACCGCTTGTGGTGTGGAGGGAGGGGGCGCACGATTGAAATTCTCTCCGAATTTCAAACTCACTTAGAAAACAATGTCTGTTCCGGTTAAAGAGGCGACTAACGAGGCGAGTTATTGAATCAGTCGGCCACTAAATACTTGTTAAACGCCTCGGGGTGTGGGAGGTTCCTCTACGCCCAAAACAAAAATCAGAAAAGTTTCTCTAAATGAATTACGGAGATCTCCGGATGGGGAGATAAAATGCAATATTTTATCAACAAAGGCGTCCTAAAGTTTTAAACTTAAGTATATCTTCTCGCAATCACTAAAATTATTCTTTGTCGGCAAGGAAATCGATGAAAACGCCCACAAATCTGGTGAAAAGGATACTCAAGGATAAAAAGCTTAGCAAAACTTCCAAATGTAAGTTGAATTGGGATCTCATGGACAAGAAACTAGTTTTAAAAAAGAGTGAAAAACCAATGAAAACTATCTAAATTTGGTAAAAACGTTTTGAAAACCAAGAAACCTTTCTATGGGTTATCTCCCTTTTTAAAGGATTTCTTAATGTTCGAATTTCCATAAAATCTGAGAAATCCCCTTTCTTAGCCAAAAAATGAGAAACAAAATCCCCCTTTTAATGGCGTTTTTTTAACCCAAAAAATCCTATTAAGAAGGACTTCCGTTGTTTTCATCAGATTTTTAGGTTTTGAAACCCTATATTTCCTCATTTTATGGAAAACCCTCTTGTTAGAAATTTTCTTTAGCGGCGGGACATTTTTTTTTTTCAAAAAATTAGTGCTTTTTCTCGCTTTAAATTTACAAAAACTTAGGTATACCTAATTTAAGAATAAAAATAAAAAAAATTTTGGTTTTGAAATATTTTCTTCGTTTATAGGAAACCCTCTTGTTAGAAATTTTGCTTTACGAGGACATTTTTTTTTTTTTTTCAAAATTTGTGCTATTTTTTGCTCAAAATTTACAAAATCTTAAGTATACCAAATTTAAAAAAAACAAAATTTTCAGGTTTTGAATATTTTCATCATTTTTTATAGGAAACCCTCTGTTAGAAATTTTCTTTACCGGACATTTTTTTTTTTTTTTTTTTTTTTTTTTCAAAATTTGTGCTATTTTGCTCAAAATTTACAAAAATCTTAAGTATACCTAATTTAAAAAAACAAAATTTCAGGTTTTGAATATTTCATAATTTTATAGGAAACCCTCTTGTAGAAATTTTCTTACCGTTAAGACATTTTTTTTTTTTTTTTTTTTTTTTTTTTTCAAAATTGTGCTATTTTTTGCTCAAAATTTACAAAATCTTAAGTATACCTAATTTAAAAAAAAAAAAAAAATAACAAATTTTCAGGTTTTGAAATCCTATTTTCATAATTTTATAGGAACCTCTAGTTAGAAATTTTTCTTTGCGGAGGGACATTTTTTTCAAAATTTGTTTTTTCTCAAAATTTCCAAAAGTCTTAAGTATCCTAATTTAAAAAAAATAAAAAAAATGTTCAGGTTTTGAAATATTTTATCATTTTATAGGAAATCTTGTTAAAATTTTTCTTTACCGGAGGGACATTTTTTTTTTTTTCAAAATTAGTGCTATTTTTCGCTTAAAATTTACAAAAATAGGAATACCTAATTTTAAAATACATAAAAAATGGTTTTAAAATTTGTAGGATAGTACCTACTACATATTTAATTCAATAATAAGGAAAGTTATGAAATATTAATCACGGATTAAAATTCAATATCTATTATACGTTATTTTTTCAAATAAATACGATTAATAAACTATGCGGTACAAAATGCCAAGGATACGACTTTGTCCTTGAGAAGGTCGAAGCGTCGAACCCGGGCGTTTCTTGTTTCCAATGCACCCGGTCTTATTAATTTTTTTCTCTTTTATTTTCTTAATCAGTTTACAGAATTTTGGCAAGGTCACTAGCCCCTGGAAAGGTTTTATCATAAATTTCAAACTATAGTCTTCATAATCTCATTACGAAAAGGCGGAGACGGGTTTTCGGACGATTAACTCCTCCTCATTAATTATCATTTCCGCTAATGATTGTTAGTTAACCTTCGTTTAAAAGCAGTGAATCATTAAGTACCGTTGGATGAAACAGTAGAAGAATCATAACTGAGATTGTGAGGAAGCAGATTTTTAATTTATGTTGTTTGATCAAGGGTTTGGTGAAAAAACAAAGGTAGTTTTTAAATAAATTTATTTTTGTTTATGGTAATAGTTTAGAGGAGGAGGCTGGGGTGGTGGATTGAGGTCGAGTGGACGGCGACGGGAGCGACGGCGGGGACGGCAACACGGGCGACCGCGGGGATGGCGACCGGGTGAGCGTTGTAAGAAACTCCGACTGGGGTCGGGACGTGTTGGATGATCGGGTTGATGGCGGCGTAAGCGTGTCCTTCGACCGAGCTGTAGGCGAAGTTTCCTCCGAGTCTTTCAGATTGATGACAGCACTGTCGAGGCTAGGACACGGACGATGGAACCTCCGAGAGGGACCACACCGGCGGAGACCGCCAAAACGGCGCAAGCCAAAACAATAGCCTATCCACAAAAATAACATTATTTTATCTCCATTAAAGCTCATTCAATACAAAAACTAGTAAATTTTAAAATTTTGGGCTTACCTTGAAGTACATGTTTTCGGGTTTGTGTTTGTCTTCCAACGTGGGAACTACAATGTTTTAAAAAGGTAACCACTCTGGTTATATAGGAGGTCCAGCACCACGCCCAACACGTCACGCGTCCTTGGTATTCTTCCTGAAAAACCAACGTCTTTGTCTCTTCGGCGACGGGAGAGAAACGGCACAATTCGATCCCCAACTTAAAATTTATTATAGGATATTTCAAACACATTTTTTTATCATTCAAATTTTGTTATTAGGCTTTATAAAAAATTGTGAATGTTAGGTGAACGGAAAGGGGGAGTTAAAACGTGATGCGCCTTAGGCAGAAGCCCCAAAATGTTCTTACTTCAAAAGGCAAAATGAGGAAATGAAGGGAGCAATTTGCGGAGAAAAAAAAATTATATTTTTCGTCCGGTGGATTTTCAAGATTATTTTTAAAAATACCATTTTTTTATGCTGAATATAGTCAGAGGGGTTACGTTTGAGGGCTGTTACAAGCGGTTGTATGTTTTGAACCGTCTGTACAGTATTAAGATTTCGTGTAAAATATCGTCCTGATCGTAATAAAAAGTAGTTCATAATTCGTGTTAAGAATCGCGTTCTTAGTCGTAATATTGGCTGCTTCGGGCGATTTTATTTTTCGAAAGGAAAAAGGTGGAAAAGTAGTACAAAAGTGGACTTTGCTCCCAGGAAAAATATGCCTTACGCCAACTCTAGTGAAAGAGAAGGGGAAACGGGAGAGCAGAATCATGTGGAAAACAGGGACATTTCGTTGGATCACCCAACCTCGACTGCTCAACCTGACGAAGTCGGAACACTATCTGCTATCAACAATGTTTTGAACCGGTTAAATGATAAGGTAGATTGTTTAATAAATAACAGGATGCTGGACTTTTTGAAAGCAGAATTATCCCAACTTAAATCAGAAAGAGACATCTTGAGAAGGGAATTAAGCCCACTTCGAAAACGACTGCAATTATTTAAACCCTATTGGGAACAAAATAAACGCTCAAAGAACGTGATGTTCTTCAATTTCCCAGCGGATTCTACCTCGCCTTACGAACTCAAAATAGCCATAACTAAGTTCCTAAACATCCGATTCAAGCCTTCGTTTACAGAATCATCAATATTATACGCCTTCGATTACGGAAAAGGTACTGTCCTAGCCAAATTTAGAGATGAAAGTGACTCAAGTAGACTGTTGGCCGAATGTCGCCTTTTTAAGGGCTCTGGTGTGTTCGTTCGACCCGACTTTTCAAAAAAAGAGCGGAAGAAAAACAGAGAAATCGCGCAGATTGCAAAGGAACTTAAAAATTGTGGTAAAAGGGCAATTCAAAGAGCTAATGAACTGAAAATCGGTAATAAACTGCACACAAGTTTGCCAAAAATGGTACAGTCTTTACAAAAGGCTAAATCGAACACGTCAGTGAAGAGAATTAAGTCAATTAGCAAAAGACCACCGAATGTTACAAGTACTGCTATTAAAGAAAACCAAAGTGTCATATTCTGGAACTGCCACGGTTTCAAGAACATAACTAACTTGTTGCAGTCTGACGTAGATTTTGACGTACTGGGTTGCTGCGAAACCTGGCTCATGGAAAATCCAAGGGCATCATACGCAAATAAATTCAATATTGTGTCAGTAAATGGCGTAAGATTTGGAGCCAGAGGTCGTGCCAGTGGGGGATTGCTGTTTCTTTGCAGAACGGGGCTAAAAGTAGAGAAGCTGGCGAGTACCAAATTTTGGTTATTTGTTAAAATTCTCAAATGTGATACCAAACCGCTTATAGTAGGCTTAGTGTATCTACCACAGCTCAATATAAACTGGTCAAGGGAATTGAAGGATCTGAGTGAGACCATAGAGGAGATAAGGGAAACCAACCCCGAAGCACAATTAATTGTAGGCGGAGATTTCAATGGCAGAGTTGGGAACATTAACGAGGTCGACGAAGACCTGGTAAGCCAAACAGCCTTCTCATCGCAGAGAAACAGTCATGACTCAGTAGTAGATAAGAGGGGAAGAAGTTTAGTCGACACCTTTGAAGAAGCCCAGCTTATACTACTAAATGGTAGAAGCAAATCTGATGCACGGGTAACATTACGCATTCTGATAACAACATTAAAAATAGTGACTCAGTTATTGATTTAGTCTGGTCAGACATAAATAATCTTTATATGATTTTAGATCTAAAAGTTCTAGACGACCAATGCGGCTCGGACCACTTCCCGATAAGAGTCTTATTAGCTGGATCACCCAAAGATGAAAATGAAAATTCAGGCATGGAGACACATACATCTATGATAACTCTACAATGGAGGCCTAGGGCGGCCCAAAAATATCAGCATTCTCTCCAGTACTCGCCGAAAGTGGGAGGTCAACATATGGCAACCTCGAATACAACAGATCTTTACCTAACGCTCGTGGAGGAAATATTCAAAGCTAGTAAAAATGCAGGTATGTCAAAAAGCACCAGGCCAGTGTTACAAAAGCGATATCAACTGGGACCTTCACCTTGGTTTGACCTTGAGTGCAAACGAAATAAGTCTATTGTAGCAAGAGCCCTACGAAAATTTAAACGAAAGGGGTACAGAGATGAAGAAAGAAGAGTATACATATCGGCAAAGCAGGACTATAAGAATATACTAGCACAGAAGCAAGAGGAGCACATAAGGAGGATGATTGCTAACCTTAACCAAGTCAAAGATAGCAAAGCCTTCTGGGGTACTGTCAAAAAATTTAGGAGAAACGATTCTTTCAACCCAATAGATGGCAACACATGGGCCCGTTACCTTGATGATTTCTACAAAAAACATAGCTCTCCACCAATAACATTCTATGGCACTACACATCCAGATCTATCGACAACATTCACCCAGGAAGAATATACAGCAAGTCTCGCAAAATGCAAAAATAACAAGTCACCTGGATGCGACAACATCACATTTGAATTTTTAAAAATCTCCCTCAAAACTGGCACTTATATCTCTTAAGCCTATTTAATAAAGTCTTAATCTCAGAAGACCCACCAGTTAAATGGTCAGAAATCATCATGATAATGCTGCACAAGAGCGGTGACAAGCTAGATCCCACAAATTATCGTGGTATAGCCCTGATAAACTGTATTGCCAAGATCTTTTCACAAATGATACAACATAGACTGTACACATGGTGCGAAGCCTCGGGATTATTACATGAACATCAAGCTGGATTCAGGAAAGGAAAGAGCTGTATGGATAATTTATTTGTAATCACTAGTGTCATCCACAACGCCATCAGGCTCAAATCGCCATGCTATATTCTATTTGTAGACTTCCAAAAGGCTTTTGATTCCTTGATACACTCAGCACTATGGTCCAAACTATTCCAGATTGGAATCGATGCGAAGCTCCTTCGACTCCTAATAAGCTTTTACAAAAATGCCGAAATGAGGGTCTCGCTTAAAAATGGTCAACGCACACCGCAAACCAAAGTCTCTCAAGGAGTGTTGCAAGGTGAGCCTTTGAGTCCGCTACTTTTTAACCTCTTCATCTCAGACATCGAAGAGTTTTTTAGCAAAAAAGGAGCGCAAGGAGTTTCTATAGACGGTAAACACTCAATTATGCTATTACTGTTTGCAGATGACCTAGCTTTGATCTGTAGCTCGAGGATGGACGCAGTTAAAAAACTTAATATCCTGAATGAATATTGTAAAAAAAATTTAATAAGGATCAATACAAGAAAAACCAAAATAGTGAAGTTTGTCAACGCCTCAAGACCAAAATGTGAAAAACCGCTGCAAATCAATGGTGAAGAAATAGAAATGGCCAAAGATTACAAATACCTAGGAATCCACCTTGATGAAAGGCTGAAATTCAAAAAAGCTGCAAGTGAAATGACCAAAAAGGGACAGGCAGCAACAGGAGCAGTCTTCGAGCTCTTTATAAAGGGTAAGTTTGAATCCTGGGAAGCCAGGACTAAGTTATTTGGAACGATCATAGAAAAAACAACGCTTTATAGCTCGCCAATATGGTCCTTGAATCACCTTCAAGTTATTGAAAGGGTACAAACAGGATTTTTCAAAAGGCTTTTGAAACTGCCCAAGAACACCAAAGATGCGGTAATTCGGTTAGAAGCCGGTAGAGTGCGGCTCGTGTACGAAGTAGTCAAGTCGTCGCTCATGTGGATCTTCAGAGTGCACTCAATGGAAGAAAAAAGATACCCTAAATTATGTTTTGAGAGATTAAAAATCCTGCACCAAAGTCAGAATAATTTAGAAGACATGAATCTGTGTTCTAAGCTCCATAAATTACTAAAGACATTTGGATTGGAATTCGACTTCGAAAAACCTTTTGCACTGGCCGATCTGGAAATGATGGTTTTGACCCCGCTGAAAAATAAGTTAATTGCTGCAGATCAGGAAACAGTATTAAGCAGCACAAGCCATGACATATATAAGGAACTGCGGTTTAAATTACCAAATGATTTGAAATATAACCACCTCTGCTTCTTGGCGCAGCTGAGGTGCGCAAACAGATTTGTAACCAAGGTCAGTCTGAAGAGAGACAAACTGTCAGCCAACCCGCAAGCAATCTGCAGAATTTGTAACTGGAATGAAAGAGAGGACCTGAACCACTTACTTCTCAGATGCCCTTTTTACCATGGCCAAAGAACAAAGATGCTGTCGCTGCTAGGCCTTGATGAGAACGTCCCAGTATCCCACATACTTAACCGGGTTTCAAAGGAGGCGGAAGGATTGGAACACCTCTACGATTTTGTGTCGCACATCCAGAAAAAAAGAGCCCTGCTTAGTTAGCACACTAACTATTATTTTTCGTTAAATTAACAAAGAATTGTAACCTCTTGCCATGTATATATATGAAGGCAAATAAAGAAAATATTGATGATTGATTGATTAGTAACCCAGACTTCGTTGTTTCAACGCATAATGAGGGTCATTTTACACTCAGATACCCTACACGGATATTAAGGGTTACATGATCATTTTACATCAATTAGCCCAGATGTTAATGTCACACATGATCAGTAGGTAAATTGGTTTTCGGTAGAGAATAAAATAAATAAACATAATTTTTAGAAAAAATTTTTTTAATTATTTAAAATGACCAGAAAAGATGGAAATAATCGGTTTTTTGAAATGAATCTTCGTTATTTTTGCATTTTAGATGATGAGACCACCCAAACCGGCATGGCCGACTAGACCGTGGGAGGCGATAAGAGGAGATGCGCCGATGATTCCGGGTCCGACGATAGTCCTAGCTCCGATGATTCCAGGAGCACCGATGATACCGGGAGCGGCGATCACACCTGGAGCACCCAAAATGGCTGGAGATCCCAACAAGACACCTCGTTTGTCACGAGCGTCTTCAGCCATAACGGCGGCGACCAAAAGAGCGGCAACCTAAACATAACGTAATAAAATTTCAATCATAAAATTTTATATCTTACAAAAAGGAATTTCATTTTTAGAATGTTGGTTCTAGTTTTGCGACGACAGAACAACGATAATCGTAATGGAAAATAATGTACTCTTATATACGAGTATCCCAGAGGACAACCTTGGATACTTTATCCCACCCTAAATAAAAGGGTTTATTTTTTATAGGCGAGGCTATTCCATACGTAATATCTGTTTACATTTTCATAAGATCTCGAGTACAATGGCTTCCTGGTCTTCCTACGTCATTAATTTCTCGCCGTCTATTGGCCACCTTTTGACCTCTAACGGGATTAATTATTGCGCCCGAGTCACCATTGTGAAGTTTCCTGATTTTATTTTTTATTTATGATTAATTTCAAATAATTTAAAACGAAAATAACCCACTAAAATTAAAAATAAATGCTCACGAATCTGAAGTTCAAAATTATTTCCTATTTTTAGCTCTTGTAAAAAATAAGGAATAGGAAGAGAACTTATGATAGATTGTTTTTGTTTTTCGCGATTATAAATCATTTTTATCCTAAAAAATGCTTATAAACGATTTTTAAAAATAGTTATTTAACAAATAAAGTACAAATTAAAAATAGTTGAAGTTGAAAAGGCTCCTATTGGACGAAAGGTCATGGAATATAGAAGCTGTTGTAAAAATAGATTGTTTGGTATTTGGTAGCCAAAAAAAGGAGTTTAAATCCTTAAAATTCAGTCAAGGAAAACCGTTGGGATTATAATACTATAACGTCATTGTTAATTCTATTCTATCTACTTTTCGGTCAAAATATGCTAAATTCAAAGAATGAATCTTCAAAGGGAAAATCGTATTTCCAGGTTTCAGACCCCGATTTTTAACCGATTTTACATTTTCCATCTGCGTCGGATTCGGCATTTTGTCTGATTCTCTGTAGGTGCAATAAGACAATTTTAAATTAAAAAAAAAAAGTAATAATAAATAAATAGATAAAAATCTTAAAATTTGAGGTCAAAAATTTTTTTCATCTCAAACCTAAAATTATTCTCACATTCTTACTACGATCCGCTTCACAAACCTAAAATTGGACCATTTTTTGAGGAGTGAGAGGTACCGAAAACTTTGATTTTCTCTTTCTTTCTCATATTTTTCTGTCTCACCAACAAACCCCAAAATTGTTGCCCCCTTTCGCCTTAATGAGTGGATCAAAGGTACCTCTTGGATGTACGGAAACGCGATGAAACAAGAGGAAGCGTTTCTAAACGAAAAGACTCTGGAATCCTTCTTGAAAGGCATTTCTTGGACGTAAAATTTTCTCATCAATTCCATACTCCATACCTTAGTTTAAATTCTGGGTGCGATCCAGGGATCAAATGATATCGATCTCTTCCTCGCTCGTTTTTCGTACGTTTCATGATTTAAATTTCTGGTAAGAACCTCGGCCACGTACTCGTCTTCCCGAAAAATTTACGTTGGAAACTGGAGAACTTGACATTTTTTCGAATTTCGTATGATTTCAATAGGAATAATCAACTTTAAAAAAAAAAAAAAAAAATCCTCGTTTATTTACCTTAATTTTTAGAAGAAACGTATTCGAATTTCGCGAAATTTTCCCTAATAAACAGCTACTGCATACTTACATATTTTTGGTCAGAAAGTTACATCTGGGCTAACTGAAAACAGCGCTTTTAAATATAAGGAACAAAGAAGGGGAATAAAACGTAAGTATAACTTTTATAACAAAAGTTCCTTTTGAAAATTAAAGGTTCAGCTTTAGAGGCTTATAAAATCGATTTTTGATCAACGTACTCTCGGGACCCTTTATTAATTTTTTTTCCCTCTTCTTTTTCTTTTTATATGAAAAATGTCCCTTCAGATAGACTATTACGAGCAATGAAGTTAATTTGGTCTCGATTTTCAGCGGACAGGTTATTGTGGGAGGAATAATAATTTATTGCAGAATCCCTTGTGTTGTCGACAGTAATTTTTTTTTTTTACGGCCATTACTTCATTCTGATATATCTACTTCACTACCTACACATTTATTTTCATTCGTAATGATTCAAATAAAATAAAAAATAAAAAAATGCTAGTCTCACGAAGGCTTTCAGGCTTGTCAATGCTCAGCAATTCTCGAATTGAGGCGCTCCGGATACGAAGGGCGAACTCGACATCGGACAAATTTTTTAACTTCCTTAAAGAAGTTATTGTGATACCCTCGACGTCAGTTTTTTTTTCATTTTCAGATTCTAGACCTCTTGGTGAATACACCCATATAATTTTTATGTTGAGTTCGCCATTTTCCCCTTTAAATACGGAAAAACCGAAACTTTAAAATTGTCGAGTTCGCCCTTCGTATCCGGAGCGCCTCAATTGTTCTTCGAGGTTTTTAAAAGTTTCTTGAGTTAAAAAAAGGGTATTCCCAGAGGAAATTTACAGAAGGATTACCTGAGGGCTTTTTGAATAAATAAATTTTACAATATAAATCTATTTTCAAAAATTTAATGAAAAAACAGAAATTTAGATTTTTTTTCAATAAAGTATCGTATTTTTTAAGTAGTGTAAATAGTGTATCTTTTCTAAAAATTGCTTTCTAATATAATTCTATTTTCAAAAATTCAATGAAAAATAGAAATTCAGATTATTTTAAAAAAGTATTGTCTTTTTAAGTAGTGTACACTGTGTATCTTTCCTAAAAATTGATTTCTAGTTGGATAGGAATTCATGGGAAAAGCTCGCCTGAGGCAAAATTTAAACAAGGAAACTTTTTTTCTTTGTTTTCAAAAAAATAACTCCTCTGTTTGGCTTGGATTTGAAAACAATTTTTTTTCCAATCATGTTCTAAAAAAAGTGGTGCTCAATTTTTTTTTATACTTAAAGGGAAAAAGCCTGGAATAAGGGGGACGATAGATTTAGCTTACGCAAAACAAAACAGAGATTACAATATATACAAAAGAAAAAGAGGAGCCCCGCCTCGCAGAAAGAACCCTTCCGCCTCAAGGTGGGATAAACAAGGTTGCTGGAAAGATAGTCTACCTATATAAACCACATTCGTCCGCTTCTCAAAACATTGTATTCTCTCGCTAGATACACTAAACCTTAAACTTCAAAATGAAATTCCTTTTCGTAAGAATTTAACTATATTTATATTAACAATTTAGCAATAAGATAAAATTTTAAAATGTCTTAAAGATTTAAAATTGATACTAAATTTTTTATTATTTTAAGGTTGTCGCCCTTATGGTCGCCGCCGTTATGGCTGAAGATGCTCGTGACAAAAGAGGAGTCTTGTTGGGATCCGGCCGTTTTGGGTGCTCCTGGTTTGATCGGAGCTCCTGGAATTATTGGCGCTAGGACCATCGTCTCTCCCGGACTTGTTGGAGCTTCCCTCATTGCTTCTCACGGTCTCGGCGCTTCTCCTCTCATCGCCTCTCCTGGTCTCATCGGATCTCCCCTTGTCGGACACTCCGTCCTCGGATCCCGACTCATCCTCTAAATTTCTAATCTAATATAAAAGTGATCAAAATGAAAACATTCAAAACTACAACCCACCTTGGTCTATTTTTAAAAAAAAAAATTTAAAACTCTGGTCAACTATTTTTCTAATAAAAAAATGATTTAAAAAATTATTTTTTCCATTTTTCCCCCCAAAAACCTAAATTTTTAAATATTTGGATTCAGGATTGGCTAGTCTGTAGCTTGCTTGAGTTCTCTGAAAAAGAAAAAAAATTGCGTCGCTAATGTAATTAGGATGGATGGAGCCAAATTCATTAATCTACGAGGTCTAGCTGACCATTTCCAGCGAACGTCTTCCAAGGGAACCAGAATAATCTTTCTTTGAGAAACTTACAAAAATATTTTCTCAGTTTAAAATTAGGTGATAATGGGTAAATTGTACTAATAATAAACTTTTAAAGAAGAGAACAGAAAATAAAAATTTAAAAAATGCAAATAAATAATGGGTAATAGCAAGGAGGGACTAAAAAAATATTCAATTTTAGATAGATTTCTTTCAGAAAATCTGCCTATTTTTTTCGTGATATGTTTTAAAAATGCTCGTCGTGGCTGATGCCTGTGGCAAGGAAATTAAAAAAAATAAATAACAAAAAAATAAAATAAAATAATGACCCTGCGGTAGCAGGGATTAAAACCTAGATTTCTTTTCTTTCGTCCTAGGAAAATGCGCGAATCGCCTGATTCAGTAATTCCCAGTAAAATTCAAATCATTTTCTCGTTTAGAATAACATGAAGCAATAGTGTAAATAAAATACACCAAAAAGCATGTTTTCGTTTCCGAGTGTTTTGTTGTTTCTCCGCTACTCTTCTATAGTTTGACTCTATCATATGTTATTTTTTGAATTTTAACTTTTCTCGGTCAAATTCGAATAAACATGACGTTGCAAGCGAATCAATTCTATTGCATTCAGCTGTTTCAAATCTACCCTCAACCCTTCTTTGCTTTCCGTTCTTTAAAAATATTGAATCTCAAAGTACAAGATACTGAGGATTATGTTTTCTAGGCACTAAGCAAAGTACCAAAACCCGTCGGCCGATTTAAGCCGTTAATGAACTCTTCCGAGCTATTGAGGAAAAAGAAATCTACTTAAAATTAAAGCTATAGCAATCGTGAAACTTGAC
>JACGAQ010004096.1:0-19456 GCA_014119065.1 Orius insidiosus | reverse complement strand
AGAGAATAGAAGAATAATAATCTTGAAGCCTTAAAACCCCCATTTTCCTAGCTCATTGCCAGAGAAATCCTATATTATTAGATTTACAGTTTTTTCGATTTTTCCCCAGTTTTTTGAGCAAAAATCCCTTTTTTCCTTATTTTTGGGCATTTCATATCCCAGTTGGACGAAAAATCCCTTTTTGTTAGGAGACATTCATTTTTTGGTTTTATCCAGGGAAGGTGTGAAATTCTTGAAGAAATAAAAGTGTGGATATAATAATTGAGGGGTAAACAACTCGGATCGGCGAAGGTGATTGTTATTCCGAACATGTTCTTCGGCTCCACCCTCTCACAGGTAAATCGCTAATGCCAAAAGGTTTTTTTTTGTTCTTCGGGAAGCCTCGGAGAGTGAATCGGTTTGGCCGTGAGCTAACCCATCGTTATCCCCCTTCTCGATCCAAATCCTGACCTTTCCTCAAAATTTTTTTAATTCCTTTTTTTTTTACGCACAAAATCGCGTTTCTGCAACATGAGCCCGATGAAATATTTCTTGGATTTCACACGCTATATAATTATACGTTACGTAATGATAATGAATTATTCAAGTGCTCTCGAATGACACATAAAAGCCTGTAATTTTTTTTATATAGTCTGAACATTTCAAAACTTTTTTTTTTTTTTTTGGAGCCCCTTTAAATTCCGTAGATAATTTAAAAAATGGTAGATCCGTAAAAATGATTGGCCTCGATCGTTTCGGGCCATTCATCACTAAAATCAAATGGATTGGATAATGACGGGTGAAAATATTTCACGATAAACGTTTAATAGCTATTTAGTAACACATTTTTCTTTTTTAAAAATTCCGTTCAAATTAAATGTCAAATTTAGGTAATCTTTTAATTTTTATTTCCAAACTTTTATGATGAAAAAAAAACGCTTATCTGCGCAATAAATAAAATACACAAACGTATTTCCGTTTATTTAAAAAATTCTTTACGTGTTTTTTTATACACAGACAATGAATCATGAAAAATTCCTCTTCTCCCTCAAGGGAGGAAATCGCATTTCATAGAACATGCGATATGAAAATGGAAAATACCGAAACCTTTCGCAAGTGAAGAGTACACTTTTACAATTTGCATATTTAGCCTGTAATCTTGGTTATCGAATAAAACATGAAATACTACAATTTCTTATCAAAAATGAAACATCTAATTTTCTCTTAAAATTCAATGCCCCTCAAGTCCACTTCGAATCCTCTTTTAAATGGAAAAGGTTTCAATAGATTCCTTTCATCCGGAAATTCGCTAATATTTTCATGATTTAAGAAATCATTCGCCATTCAGCCGTTTTCCATGAAATCTTAATTTTTGTTCTAATAAGCTTTTATTTATATTGATGTTTTTTAAGGTAGAATTTTCAATTTCCATCCACCTGGCCTTGGGAAACTAAAAATGGGGAAAAATTTTGTTAAAGTTAAATTGAAGTCACAGCCTTTTTTCTTTTAAGGAAAACCCCTAATTTTTCTTCGATTTGTGGGCTTTTTTCTGGTTCTTGGGCCGAGGGATTTTTGCACTAAGAGGATGGGATTTTAAGGCTTCAAGAACGAGGGGAAATTTTGAAAAGGTAGTTTTGCCGTTGGAAAACCAAGGAAAACACATGAAAATTTGGTAAAAATTTTTTTGGTCGATAGAAGGACAAAAAGGGATTTTCTCGACCAACTAGGCTATGAAAATCTTGAAAAAAACTTGAAAATCTAAAAATATAGGATTTCTCTGGCAATGAGCTAGAAGAATGGGGATTTTGAGGCTTCAAGAACGAAGGAAAATTTTGAAAAGGAAGTTTCGCGGTCGGAAAGCCCAGGAAAACACATGAAAAATGTGGTAAAAATGGGTTTTCTTGGTCGATAGAAGAACAAGAAGGGATTTTCTCGTCCAAGGTGAGCAATGAAAATGCTCAAAAAAAGGAAAAAAAGAGGGATTTTTGCCCTAAAAACCTGGGAAAAACACCGAAAAATTTGAAACTCTGGTAAAATGGGATTTCTCTGGAGCTAGGAGAATGGGGGTTTGAGGCTGCTTCAAGAACGAGGGAAAATTTGAAAAGGAATTTTCGCGGTCGGAAAACCAAGGAAAACACATGAAATGTGGTAAAAAGGGTTTTCTGGTCAATGGTCAATAGAAGGAAAAAAGGGATTTTCTCGACCAACTGGGCTATGAAAATGCCCAAAAATAAGGAAACAAGAGGGATTTTTGCCAAAAAAAAAAAAGTAATATGGGATTTCTCTGGGAATGAGCTAGGAGAATGGGGTTTTTTGAGGCTTCAAATCGAGGGAAAATATTGAAAAGGAAGTTTCTCGGTCGGAAAACCTAGGAAAACACATGAAAATGTGGTAGAAATGGGTTTCTTGGTCGATAGAAGGACAAAAAGGGATTTTTCGACCAACTGGGCTATGAAAATCTTGAAAAAACTTGAAAATCTAAAAAATAGGATTTCTCTGGCAATGAGCTAGAAGAATGGGGATTTTGAGGCTTCAAGAACGAAGGAAAATTTTGAAAAGGAAGTTTCGCGGTCGGAAAGCCAGGAAAACACATGAAAATGTGGTAAAAATGGGTTTTCTTGGTCGATAGAAGACAAGAAGGGATTTCTCGTCCAAGTGAGCAATGAAAATGCTCAAAAATAAGGAAAAAAGAGGGATTTTGCCCTAAAAACTGGGAAAACACCGAAAAATTTGAAACTCTGGTAAAATGGGATTTCTCTGGAGCTAGGAGAATGGGGGTTTTGAGGCTTCAAGAACGAGGGAAAATTTTGAAAAGGAATTTTCGCGGTCGGAAACCAAGGAAAACACATGAAAATGTGGTAAAAGGGTTTTTTGGTCAATAGAAGGACAAAAAGGGATTTTCTCGACCAACTGGGCTATGAAAATGCCCAAAAATAAGGAAACAAGAGGGATTTTTGCCAAAAAAAAAAGTAATATGGGATTTCTCTGGGAATGAGCTAGGAGAATGGGGATTTTGAGGCTTCAAACGAGGGAAAATTTGAAAAGGAAGTTTCTCGGTCGGAAAACCTAGGAAAACACATGAAAATGTGGTAGAAATGGGTTTTCTTGGTCGATAGAAGGACAAAAAGGGATTTTCTCGACCAACTGGGCTATGAAAATCTTGAAAAACTTGAAAATCTAAAAATATAGGATTTCTCTGGCAATGAGCTAGAAGAATGGGGATTTTGAGGCTTCAAGAACGAGGGAAAATTTCTCGAAATTTCTCGAAACTTAAATTCTGGGCCTTTTTGACGAAAAAACCCTTCTTTTTTTCCTCGTTTTCTGCAGTTTCTTGTTGTTTAGGCCGATTTTTTTTTTCACTAAAACTCGGAAAATTTTTTGGGGGAAATAGGACACGTCAGAAATATGAAGGAAAATTGAAAGAGGGTTTTTGGTTGAACAAAAACGCTTTAAAAATCATAACTCTTAAACGGATTAAGATTCCCATCACTAGATTTCGACACTCAGATTTAATTAGTTGATAAAGACAACAATTAACCTAATTTTTTATTGAGATGCTAAACTGGACCACCCTGTATTTTTTTAAATTGGCTTACGAAAAAAAAAAATTTTTTAAAGCGTAAAATCGTCAGAAAATGTAGTTTAGAGTTGAGAAGAAATTGAAAGGGGGCAGGGGTTAGGCTTAAACGAAAGGGAGTGAGAGTGGTCAAGGTCACCCGGATAGCTCCGAGTACCTGAACCTTCTGTTTTCTTCTTTTAATACAAAACACTTAAAGCGCCAGAGGAAAGAGAAAAAAAATATGGGAGAAAAAAAAACTTCTATTGTTAACTACAGACGTCTGAAGAAAAATAATTTCACAGACGCCACTGCTACATTTTTTTTTTCTTCTTTTCTCTAAAAGGCGGAGAAAAAGACACGAACTTATTGAACCATGAAGACGTTTTTCAAAATTATGTAAAAACTTCCTCTAGCTTAATAATAACTTAAGAAATCCACAAATTATTGGTTTTAGGCCACCCCGGGAAAATAAAATTCTACATTTTCTCTCAGGCAAAACTAAAATGTAAAAGCATTTTTTACACGTGGATTTTTCACACGTGGTACAGTTTTTATTGTAGAAAATTCGAAGTTTGGGGTTTGAGCTGTGATTTCTCCGAGACAAATCGGGTTATAAATTTTACCTACATCGAAGAGCCTTTTTGAACACCCACTTTAATTAAAAGGTTGTTCTATTTAAAATTTAATAACACGTTGAAAAACAAGTTATGGAATTTCAATAAAGGAAGAGGAAGACTTGATCTTGAAACCAGTTTGACTTGAACTTTCTGCGTCCGTATTTGTCCCGGTTGTTTTCATTTTCCTTTTTTCCAATACGATGTTCACTTTTGATGTTTTCACCTCGTATTTTAGCGAGGGATCCGGTCCTGAATGCTCGTTCCGACCCACGCGTTTGACCTTAACGATCTCCTATGTAAAGAGACTTACTTGACCCCGATCTTGATCGACTTTCACAAGTAGCGACGATGGGTGGATAAAAATTGGTACGACTGTCTTGTTCCACCGTTAAAGTCCCTCTAAATTGAATTTTTACCTATAAATTTTACTAGGAAAAATTTCGTCACGCTCGGTTATTTATGGTCATTTCAACTTGGGAACATAAAAAATATACAAGTCAAGGAGAAATGTACTTTCATAATATTTATTTGGATCGTTTATCAAAAATTAATCCTTCTTATATTTTTAAAGAGTTTATATTGTTCCAACCGCAGTTTGAAACTGGTTTGAAACTTCTGGAGCATGCGCAGAAGGATTTGGACGTCAAATCTGAAGTCATCTGCCACTTTTGCGCCGTAAATTTGAATTTTGGCATAGATTTAGTCGATCCGAACTCCGGGCTGGAATAAGGAACATACAAATTTTTTCTCGGCCTAAATATCGATGAAAACACCCTAAAACCCGGTAAAACGGGCTTTTCGGAAGATTAAAGAAAATGCACAAAAACTCGATTTGTAGGGGGTTTCTGTTCACATATAGATGGTAAAAATCGATATTGTAGTCATAGACTCATAGTCCTTTTGTGCCCAGTTGCATCAGTTGTCATCGATTCACCCTCTTTCATTTTTATTCCCCACTGACCTAATTAAAAATTTTTTTCATTCTTACAGTCGTACCAATTTTTTCATTGTTGTCATTCATGCAATTAGCCGATACAAATTTGAGATTGAAGGTGGGAAGGATAAATTTTTTTTTATTTTCTTTTTAAAGCACAACCTGTTTTTTTCAAGATGACTTCAGACCGGTTTTTCATGTCTGAAGAAGATAACTTTCTCACATTGGATTCTTTAAATCAAGCTTTTTATTTTTGTCATTATTTAATAACTTGAAAAATGATTTCAAGGTTTTAGGGCAAAAAGTTCAAAATCATTCGAGTGAGTACGCAGAAAAGATTGAAAGTCGAATACCATTGATAAGTTGAGGGCCAATATTTTTATCGTCCGGTAAAGAACTCCAAGGACGACACAATAACTTTATAATAACGCCTTAAAGTCTTACGACATTATGTCGTCATTGTCTCGAATCGCACTCCTCGATTAATTTTTAATCGCCATATTGCGCCAGGGAGAGGTTATAGCAATAAATCATAACAATGGGCCATCTGTCGTAGAAATATTAAACAACTGGCAGGGGTTTATTTATTATTTTATTTTAGCTTCCCTCCCGCGTATTTTCCCGCCTTTCTTTTCTCGCCCTCTTTATGTGACAAGATACGTGACGTGGAGAGGAAAAGATGGATTTTTTTTCCGCCTTTTATTTTATCCCGCGTCGAAATTTGACGAAAATTGAGTGAACGCCCAAGCCTTTCAACCATGTCGAAATTACTATCGATTTATGATCATCCGCGTTAGTAAATCATGAAATAACCAAGGGCGCAATAAACGCGACCAGAATCCGATGCAGTGTCATTAATAGAAAATTTAATTAAATTTACGAATATGGGGAATTGTTTAAAGGATTATCCAGGATTAAGAGAATTCCATTTATTGGAGGTGTTCTAAAAGTTTAAGTATAAAACACATGCGGGAATACAGTAAAATGGGATTTCATTGCCTTAATATGAAGGGAAATAAGTAAAATTCTGGTGAAATGGTTTACTCATTTTTTTTTTACTTCTCACCCAAAAGGGAGTCTTACGCAAAAAAACTGACCTAAACGGCTAAAAATGGGTTCTTCTGGCCGAACAGATTAAGAAAAATGCTAATAATCTGATAAAATGGAGATTTTTACCAGATTAAGGGGATATGAGGGTTTTTTGGTTGCTTGTACATTTTTCGTTGTGAGCAACGGTTTTCGGTTTTTCCCTTCTATCTTGGAAACTGTCGCTCAAAACGAAAAAATGTCCTAAGTAAAAGTTGTAGCTACAAAAATTTCTACATAAATATTTTATTAATTTTTCCGTCAGAGCAATATTTTAGGAGATATGAAAGTTTTAAGTTTTCAGACAGGCTCTGTAGGATTATTAGTTTTAACCTCATAACTCCTTAATATTGCTCTAACGCAAATAATAATAAAAAATTTTGTAGGAAATCTTTGTACCTACAACTTTTACTTAGGACATTTTTCGTTTTGAGCGACGGTTTCCGAGATAGAAGGGAAAAACCGAAAACCGTTGCTCACAACGAAAAATTTGCAAAGCAACTCACTTAAGAACCCTCATATCTCCTTAAGTATTGCTCTGACAAAAAAAACCAATGAGGTCTTTTTGTAGGAAATTTCCGTAGCTACGACTTTTACTTAGGACGTTTTTTCGTTTTGAGCGACGGTTTCCGAGATAGAAGGGAAAAACCGAAAACCGTTGTTAACAACGAAAATTTGCAAAGCAACCACTTAAAAACCATCATACCTAATAAAGAAATGATATTCTGGTGAAAACTCAATTTTTTTTTTACTTCTCAAACAGAGTCTTACGCAAAAAAACTGACCTAAACCTAAAATGGGTTTTTGGCCGAACAATCAAGAAAAAGTCTAATAATTGATAAAAAGATTTTACCAGATTAAGACGTTTTTTTACCAACGAGAATCGCCGTCACCACGTTTCCCAACGTTTTTGAAATCATTTTCCCTTCGAGAGTTTACCGCGAATCGCAAATATACGGAAACGAGTAAACGCTTACCGCAAAAGTCCTTACTCGGGATAATACTAGATGCTGAATCACGTCATTCAGAAAACCGCATCTCCAAGTTCAAACTCGGTAATTCACTTTTTTTTTTCTCATTTATTCCGTAGTGTAGGCAATAAGACGATACTCGAGGCCTCTCCTATTTCACGGGTCAGGGACTTGCGTGAACCATTATTATTTAACATTTTCATCATTTTACAAGCAAAAAGGAAAAACTTTCTCTAACGATTAAATATAAAGTTACTGTTTAAATCTTTTTGTGATTGTTTTCCGTTAAATAATTTTTATTTCATTCTTGTCAACGAAAAATTCATTTTACAATAATAATTAGTAAATAAATATGAATTCTGAATAGTTGAATTCAGATGGGAATTCAAGTTGGAGGAAATAAGACAATCATTTCTAGCTCAACTACATTGAGTGGACCATTATTTAAATTCGGCGAAGCGTTGAATTAATTTCCAAAGTTGAATTTACCCAGGGTTTGAGAACGTTCGGTCTAGTTCGAAGCAATCATGGGTTGCAGTCGAGAAACTCGTTGATTGTATCTAAGTGGATTGTGTCTGGATGTAAAGGGCGGCGCACCTGTTGTCGGTCGAGTAATCCATTTAGAAATGTTCATCCCCCTTGAGTGTGAAATCTCTCGGAACCACACATCCGAACGGCTTTCAAAGAACGCAAACTGTTCTTAAACTCTCGCTCGAAGAGTTGATTAAACGTTTAGGACAAATAACTCTTTCTACACTTTCATGAAAGGTTTACAAGGAAATTCGAGCCTTTTGAACCGTTACCGACATTAGAAAATGTCGAATGTTCATGTCATTAAATCCTCAAAATCGTTTTCCCGTTGTACTCTTCTCACAAACGACCCGCAAATCTACCTCTAATCTTTACCATTTTTTTCCCCCCATACTTTTTCTTCTTAAAATTTTTTCAACTTTTATAAAATTGGGACACAAAAAACGGTAGTTGAATAACTAATACTAGATGCAAGGCGACAGACTGCGACGTGCTTTGGGTTATTTTAGCTACAAAAAAAAACCGCTTTTTTCCCCGCTATGAATTTTTACTTTAAAAAAAATTCTCCAAAAACTTAGTGCATAAAAATTGAGAACCGCAAAAAGTGAAAGCATTTGACCATAAGCTATTTGAAGACCGCAAAAGGAAAGTGAAAAAAAGTTAAAATGTGACATTTTTGCATAACTTGGTTTTTAAACACTAGAATTTTACGTTTGGGTGGAACGAATTCCATATTATGTTTTAGGTTTTTATTATCTATTAAGGTAAACAATTTTATGATAAAATCCATTAGATAACCTGCTCTAGATTGTGTTTTTTGCTTTTTACCATTTAAGGTGAAGCATAAAAATTAAGGAGGTATGATGGTTTTTAAGTGAGTTGCTTTGCAAATTTTTCTTTGTTAACAACGGTTTTCGGTTTTTCCCTTATATCTCGGAAACGTCGCTCAAAACGAAAAAATGTCTTAAGTAAAAGTTGTAGGTACTAAAATTTACTACATAAATATTTTATTAATTTTTTCCGTCAGAGCAATACTTTAGGAGATATGGAAGTATTTAAGTTGGTTGCTTTGCAAATTTTTCGTTGTTACCAACGGTTTTCGGTTTTCTATCTCGGAAACCGTCGCTCAAAACGAAAAAACGTCCTAAGTAAAAGTCGTAGCTACGGAAATTTCCTACAAAAAAGACCTCATTGGTTTTTTTTGTCAGAGCAATACTTAGGCCGGCCGCACACTGGAGCCGACTAGGCGCGACAGCGACTACGCACGACCAAGTCGTGCGTTCAGGTCGTACGCTTCCCTCGCACACTGGAGCCGACTGATCGTATGCAAATTCGGATTTCTGAGATTACAAATTTCAAATTTTTCCGCTATTTCCGCATGAAAAAGGAAACATTTTACTACATTTGGAAAATGTTAAGGAGGATTTAAGAAAGACATTCTTTCTTTGCATTTTTTTCTTTTACATTTCTTTACATTTTTTTTCTTTAACATTTCTTGGTCCCACAAGCACTCAGCATTTTGCACAAGAGAAATGAGCTTTTCGGTATCCATAATAATTAATAATTCACTCAGAAAACGCAAAAAATCGCACGCGACCTGCGACAAAATCCAAACAAGTTTGGATCGAGTCGTAAGTCGGATATGAACGCACGTATACGCACGACTGAGTCGGTTGCAGTGGGCGAGGTTCCATTTATTGTTACTGTTAGGATCTCTAGAACGAAGTCGTACTACTTCGTACGACTCCGAGTCGCACGTAGTCGGCTCCAGTGTGCGGACGGCCTTAAGGAGATATGACGGTTCTTAAGTGAGTTGCTTTGCAAATTTTTCTTTGTTAACAACGGTTTCGGTTTTTCCTTCTATCTCGGAAACGTCGCTCAAAACGAAAAAATGTCCTAAGTAAAAGTTGTAGGTACAAAGATTTCCTACAAAAATTTTTTATTTATTATTTGTGTAAGAGCAATATTTAAGGAGTTATGAGGTTAAAACTAATAATCCTACAGAGCCTGTCTGAAAACTTAAAACCTTCATATCTCCTAAAATATTGCTCTGACGGAAAAAACAATAAGATATTTTATGTAGTAAATTTCCGTCGCTACAACTTTTACTTAGAACATTTTTCGTTTTGAGCGACGGTTTCCAAGATAGAAGGGAAAAAACCGAAAAACCGTTGCTCACAACGAAAATGTACAAAGCAACCAACTTAAAACCCCATAATGATACTCTAATGGAAATTTTTGGTGGATACAAACCACTGGTAAATTTAAATTTAATTTAATACCCTCATATCCCTTAAAGCTGGTTAAAATATGTTGAATCTGGAGGTACCTACCGGTGAAGATGCCCGTCCTCTTGCCCCAAGAATCTGCCTGATTTAGGATAATACCTTCTTTTTTTTTTAAGATAAGCGCTTTATTTCTACAAAAAAAAAATATTTTTTGTTATTTTGTTGTTCTGAAGTACTCAGATCCTAATCCGTTTGAAAATATTGTTATTCAGTTCCAAAGGAACTGTCTCAAATCGGTGTCGGACGGAACGGATGAAGTTGTACAAACAGCGATCAATCCTCAGCCGTCCGATACGACGAAAAACTTTTCGCCCAATTACAATGGGGGTCTCTTTTCTCTCTCAATATCTCCCCTACCGCCTCCCCAGCCTTGAACCCACATAACGAACATCCATCATACTTCCACATACTCCCTCGTTCTACACGTGCACTTTTTGCGCTTTTCTTGATACAACAAGAATTTTCTCGTTTTTTTTATTATTCAAGGATGAATACGATAACCTTAGTGAAAACCGTGAGATTAATTTAGCATAAAGATTGTAAGATGAGGAAAAAACCGTAATTTTTGCTTAATTATTTCGCGAAAGGACATCAGTTGCCCTGTTTTATGCGTTTGCACACGTAGGCCTTAACGAAATTTTGAAAGGTTTTTAGGTTCAATATCTCTTGCGATTAAGGTTTGTTGGTTAGATTTGTAAGACCGTATGATAGCCTGGTAGTGTTATAACCAGAGGAAGGTAACCTCGCTTTTAAGAATGTACCGCTCTTGCCCTAATGTGAATTAAAGACTGTGTAATTGTATCCGAAAGTATCTTTCATTTTTCCTGGCCATCCTACAGCTTCAGAAGCGGGATTAGATAGATAAATCGATTGAATGAAAGACGAAGTTGACGAAAGGACAATGAAATGAAACGAGAATGATGAACGTGCGCCGTTGACTGAGGTTATGTTATGAATGTACGATAACTCTGTTTTCTCAGTTCTAAAGTGCTCAGTTCAGTAAGTAGAGTTCTTTCTTTGAATAAATAAGAATGTCCGATACAGAAAGTGAAAGATCGTTTGTCGAAGTCGAGGTCGACATCCGAAATATGAATGTTAAGGATATAAAGAATGAACTTGGAAAGCGTGGCTTAAGCACGGCTGGAAATAAGAAAGCCTTAATCAAACGATTGTCGGAATTTGTGAATGATAAACGAAGTAAACCAAGTACATCAGCTCAAACTACAGAATTTGTACCAGAAAGTCGGAAGTTTGGCTTTGCGTTCTCTTTTAAAGACGTTGAAGAGACTCTCAGCAAATTCGACGGCGAGCCTGGAAGTGACATCACACGTTGGATACATGAATTGAAGACACGGCAAATCTTTTCGAATGGAATAAATTACAAAGACTTATTTTTGCCAAGAGGCTCTTAGTTGGGACCGCCTTATCCTTCGTCCGAGGCGAACGAGGATTAAATGATTTTGACAACCTGAAAAAGTCCTTGATTGATGAATTTGGAACCACAATGTGTGCCGCAGAGATCCATCGTATGTTGGAAAACCGAAAGATAAAGAAGGTGAGGATCCATACACTTATTTCATCGCCATGAAAGAAATTGCGTCCAAAACTGACATCGACGACATGTCCTTAATGACATATGTTTGCAAGGGCATATATGACCCCAACAAAATAATGCTATATGGGGCTAAGAATTTGACCGACTTCAAGGAACGATTGAAGGCTTTGAAACAACTCACGCATGATTCAAAATCTTCAAAACTATTCCACAAACCACCCAAGAAGAATGATGAAAGGAGCGACAAGAAGAATGAAGAACAAGCGAAGAATGGTCCACCGGTCGTCAAGTGTTGCTACAACTGTGGACAGAACGGCCATATTTCTTCCCAATGCCAGCGACCCAAAATAGCCAAAGGGAGTTGTTACGAATGTGGGTCTTCGCAACATCAAATTAGAAACTGCCCGAAGAAGTCGACGAATCGCAGCGGATCGACAAATTGCATCGGAGTAAGTGATATGCCTTTAATTAATTTTAATTTGAAAGTTAATGATTCATTCATTAATATTAAAGAGGCTTTGCTTGATTCAGGTAGCGCTGTTTCTTTAATTAAACAGAAATTTATTCCAATGAATGTTTTGAAATTGCCTCCGCCAAACCGAAGGTTTGAAGGTATAAACCATGCCAAGATTGATATTATCGGATCAGTCGAAGCTGTTGTAGATTTCCATCGTAACTTTAATATGATTTTTTATGTCATTCCTGATTATGTTACATCATTTGATTGTATAATTGGCCGTGATTTTATCAAAAATTCATGTCTTAAATATGAACTGTCTGCAGAAGGAGGATTAAAAATTTTGAATGTTCAGAATGTCGATGAAAGCTTATTGTCAGAATTTGATAATATGGACCTTCCCATATTAACAATCAATGAAAACAAAGTAGGAAATATTGAATTTGACGAGGATTTAGACTGGGAAAGCAAAGAACAATGTATCTTTTTAATTGACAATTATCTGAATGCCAAACGACCTAATGATCCTGAAGTCGATTATGAGATGTCGATTAGTTTAATTCACTCGCAGCCCTTTTTTGTAAATCCAAGAAGGTTGTCTTTTGCAGAAAAAGATGCTGTCAAAGATATGACCGAAAAGCTTTTGGCTGAAAATATTATTCGTGAAAGTAAATCCCCTTATGCAAGTCCCATTGTGTTAGTCAAAAAAAAGAATGGAGATTATAGGATGTGTATTGACTATCGAGCGCTGAACAAAATAACTGTTAAGGATCATTTTCCACTTCCATTAATTGAAGATAATCTTGATCTTCTGAGGGATAAAAGGGTTTTACTCTGTTGGACTTAAAAAATGGTTTTCACCATGTCAAGGTTGCTGAAGATTCTATCAAATATACCGCATTTGTCACCCCTTTTGGACACTTTGAGTATGTCCGTATGCCATTTGGACTTTGTAATGCCCCTTCGAATTTCCAACGTTTTGTTTCCAAGATTTTTGACAAGTTGATTAAAGAAAGAAAGTTGATAGCTTATTTTGATGACTTATTGATTGCTACATCAACAGTCAAAGAAAATTTAGACATCCTGGAGGAAGTTTTGTCATTGATGATTAGGAATGATTTGCAGTTAAAAATTGACAAGTGTAAGTTCTTGAAGGGTGAGATTACCTATTTGGGTTACAGTATAGATAAAAGAGGGATTCGCCCTAACCCGGTTTTGACAAAAGATATCCTGGATTACCCAGTTCCGACAAATGTAAAGCAAGTCCAACGGTTCATAGGTTTGGCTTCTTATTTCCGAAAGTTTGTTGAAAATTTTTCTCTGATTGCTAGCCCTTTGTATCGCCTTTTGAAAAAAGATGCTGTTTTCAAATTTGGTGAAGAAGAACTGAAATCTTTTTCGATTCTGCGTGATCACCTGGCTGCTCGACCATTATTAGCCATATATTCCCCGAAGCTTGCTACGGAATTGCATTGCGATGCTAGTAAGGAAGGTTTTGGTGCTATTCTTCTCCAAAAACAGAAGGATGACAATAAATTCCACCCTGTATTTTTCTTCAGTAGGAAAGCCACAACGTCTGAATCTAAACTTCACAGTTTTGAACTCGAAACGTTGGCTATAAAGTACGCATTGGAAAGATTTAGAATTTATCTGCATGGGATTAAATTTCGCATCGTCACAGACTGTAATGCAGTGGCTATGACTATTTCAAAGGGATGTTAGTCCGAAAATAGCCCGTTGGGTTTTGTTTTTTGAGCAGTTCGATTATTCACTGGAGCATAGAAATTCTGAGCGAATGCAACATGTGGATGCATTGAGTCGCACCATTTTGGCTGTCGATGAATTGGTCGATAATGCTCTATCGGTCAAGCAAGGTTCTGACCCGGACATTTTGAAATTAAGGGATAGTCTTGAGCGTTCTGAACATCCTTATTTTGAGTTAAGGAATGGCTTTGTCTATAGGAAGACGAGTGATGGTGATTTAAGGTTTTATGTACCTTCTGATTTAAGGGATTCAGTCCTTCGCGCTTATCACGACAACTTAGCCCATGGGAGTGCGGGTAAAACGCTTGAGATGGTTAAGAGATTGTATTGGTTTCCCAAAATGGATACGTATGTGAAAAGGTATGTTGGGAATTGTTTGAAGTGTATAATGTACAACCCGATGAGTGGCAGAAAAGAGGGATTTTTGCATCCAATTCCTAAGGGCGAAGTTCCGTTTGAAACCATTCATGTTGATCACTATGGTCCTCTTCCCAAGACGTTCAGAGGAACGAAGTTTGTGTTTGTGGTCATCGACAATTTCACAAAATTTACTCGTTTGTTTGGGTGTAAAACCACCAATTCGAAAGAATGCATTAAGCATTTAGATGATTATTTCCGGAGTTATAGTCGGCCGAAAAAGTTGATCTCCGATCGTGGCTCCTGTTTCACTTCTTCGGAATTCGTGGATTTCCTGTCAAATCTGAATGTGACCCATATACTGAATGCGACTGCAACACCTCGTGCAAACGGAATGGTCGAGAGAGTTAATAGGTCTATCACCCCTATTCTTTCAAAATTTGATTCTGATTGGGACTTAAAATTGAACGTGGCTGAATTTGTTTTCAACAATACTGTAAATAGTTCGACGAATGCTACTCCTTCCACATTGCTATTTGGCATTAATCAGAATGGGCCAGTGCAGGACGATTTGGGTAGTTTGGTTCAATTAGAATGCGACCGTGCTGTTAATATAGACGAAATTAGAAAACAAGCTTCTCAGTCTCAATCCAAGACAGATTCCTATAACGAGAGTTATTTTAATAAAAAACGAAAGGAAATAACGCAGTATAAGGAGGGTGATCTAATTGTAATTTTTAACAAAGATGTGACCCCTGGAGTTTCCAAAAAATTACTACCGAAGTTTAAGGGACCGTTGTTGTAAAAAAGGTTTTGCCGAATGATAGGTTTTTGATTGGTGATGTCGACAACTGTCAATATGGTAGAAACCCGTATGTAGGAGTTATGGCTCCAGAACGGATGCGTCCGTACCTTAAAACTTTATAAAATGATGATTTTTCTGTATTTGATTTTTTTTTTAAATTGTATGTTTATTGTAGATTTACATTGTATTTGTGTTTGAAATTTTCTTCTGTATTTGAATTTTTTTTTTAAAAGTTGTATGTTTATTGTAGATTTACATTGTATTTGTGTTTGAAATTTTCTTCTGTATTTGAATTTTTTTTTTTAAAGTTGTATGTTTATTGTAGATTACATTGTATTTGTGTTTGAAATTTTCTTCTGTATTGATTTTTTTGCCTGTCAGAATGGCCGAGCTGTAAGACCGTATGATAGCCTGGTAGTGTTATAACCAGAGGAAGGTAACCTCGCTTTTAAGAATGTACCGCTCTTGCCCTAATGGAATTAAAGACTGTGTAATTGTATCCGAAAGTATCTTTCATTTTTCCTGGCCATCCTACAAATAGAGGAGTAAACTCTGCACAATGGTCGTGCTATGTTACGATCGATGACCCTCGCTGCTGAGGTCCTCTCTTCGGATCCCTCGTCACGCCGGTACCCAAAGGCGTTCGAAAAATGATACTTTTGACCTATCCCAGTTTATGTAAAAGTCCTTTTATAAAGTCAAGGTTTAGAATTCAAAAAAAATAATATCATTCAATTATTTTGTACTCTATTATTTTTTTTTCGGTTTCTTATTTGTTGAGCTCGCCGATTTCCCAACGGCTTTAAAAACAGTTGGGAAACTTTTGGGAGGATAATACGACATTTGCACGAGTCGTCAAGAAACCTTCGTCTTTTGCGAAATCTCACGGTTCATTTCCTATTTAATGATGTTTACATGTTGCCAACCGATTTGTTTAGCGTACCTACAAATAATAAAACTTATTGGAAAAACGAATGAGGGCCATATGAGGCGCTCCGGGTACGAAGGGCGAACTCGACATCGGACAAATTTTTTTTTTTTCATTTTCAGATTCTAGACCTTTGAAGAATACATATGTAATTTTTATATTGAGTTTGCCCTTTTTTTCCCCTTTAAAATACGTAAAAACCGATATGCGGCAAAGCTCTAACTGCGATATCCGAGCGGGTATGAAGGGCGAACTTATCTAGTCCACTACCCCCACTCCTTTTCCGGGAGCCCCACTCCTCTTGGAACAGCTCACCGCCACGAAATAAAATATATTATGCATTTTGTGAATTAATAATCGTAAAAAATATTCGAAAAAATTTTAAAAAACCCTTCCTCTATGATCTATAAAATCTAAAATCTCGCCACGAAAATTCCAGAGAGTGACTTTTCTGTCGAGTTCGCCCTTAAAAGAAAACTTTAAAATGCGAATATCTCGAAACTACGTTTTGTCGAGTTCGCCCTTCGTACCCGGAGCTCCTCATATCAAGTAGGAAGACACCCCCAGTATTTTTGTACTTTCGAGTTACCCTCATTTGAAAATTTATTCCGTAACAAAACATGGAAAATGGATTTATGAAGTTATAAGCGAGTTGTCTCACCTTTTATATTTCTGTGAGCTAAATCACAATTTTCGCCTTTTATTACGAACAACGCTTTACATTTTCACTGTGAAGGGAGGGGTTTAAAAAAAAATAATTGCCTGTATAAACCCTGCTGACACTCACTGGACATTTTATAGACCGTCCACCATCATGACAGGATTTAATTAAAAAAAGAAAAAAAGGGAGTGTGCAACAACAAAAAGTTTAGGGCTGAGGAAAACGTCCCTTTCATCTTTGTATCTGAAACACACATAAAACGAAATAGGAGTTTATCTCATGAAATTATAAAATGAGACGATAATTTAGAAAAATTAATTATCCCTGGTGATAAATTATGAACATAATTTAGGCCGTTTTGTCCTACACGCCTAAAATTTCATTAGACTAAAATATCGTTTTGCCGATGACAGGGATCTGTTGTCAGATTGATGATTGTCTTATCTTTCCTCGTTTTCTAGTTGCCATGGCGTCCACTTATCTTTAAGACGGTCTCCTTCGAGTTTCCCTTGTGAGAGAAAACTCTTAACCAAATTAGGGAAACCGCATGACCCCTCCCCGGGACCGACGACGTTAATTGCTGTCCTGGGAAATGTTCTCCCTCGAGAATATATTTTAGACTAATATATTGGATCGCTATCTAAAGGCCCTTTTTATGGCTTATAAAAACATGAATAGGATTTTTTAAAGATGTAGTTTTAAAGAATTTTAGTTCTTCGAAAGAAAATATGACTTCATTAAAAGCGTAGGAGGTTCCCTTTTTATTGGAGCCAATGTCGTTAAAACATTTAATGGTTATTTACTAAAAAGACAAAAATAATTTTTTTTTAGTTTCTATTTTATTATCTATAAAATCACATCCCAAAAATAAAGATATTACTTTATTTTATATTTCTTCCTGCCTTTTTATAGGAAGAATCTGATTTGAAAAATTAGAGGTCCAAAATGTCATAAATTGAGGCGCAAATTTTTTTTTTTTCATTTTCCGAGTCTAGACTTCTTGGTGAATACACCCATATAATTTTTATGTTGAGTTCCCTTTTGTCCCCTTTTAATACGTAAAAACCGATATGCGGCAAAGCTCTAACTGCGATATCCGAGCGGGTACGAGGGGCGAACTCCCATCCTAGTCCACAACCCCCACTCCTTTTCCATTCCAGAGCATCACTTTTCTGTTGAGTTCGCCCGTAACATAAAACTTTAAAATGAATATCTCGAAACTACATTTTTTGAGTTCGCCCTTCGTACCCGGAGCGCCTAATTTTTCCTTATCCTTCGAAGATGAAGGCCTCGCTCCCTTACTAAAGACTTCAAACCTTTAAAAATAATTTCAATTGATGCCGTTGATGTTTTCTGATCACAATCGTCAAAAAAATAAGCCTTTTAAACTTTTCTGCTAATCTATTGTGTTGAGATATCGTTAAAAACGTGATAAAAGCCGTATAATAACCCGTCGGTAGATATAAAACATTTTATAGCGAGCTAACTTTCATTATATTGGATAGCAAATAATTTTTTTTTTATATCTACGTAATTACTAAAACTCATTAGGGTGGGGTTGGTTTTATTCGCCATGATGAAAATATTTTTGTTGAAAATTGCTTTGTAGTGACTGATGCATTTTAGTTGATGAGATCATAAGTTTGAGTAATTATATTCAAAAAGGGAAAATTGAGTAGATATGGATTAAATTAGGACCGCGGCTGGATTTAATTTAGATGGGGCCAGGACCACTTTAGACTATTAAATATGCCTTCATGTACAGCCCTTTATTTCAGGGCAACCTTGCTTTTGTAACCAGAAAACTATTTACAGCGGATTTTTCGACGTTCTCGATTTATATTCCAAGAAATTTGTGCAATATTCCGGTGTTTTCTTCCGTTTTTCCGTTTTCAAACTCTTTTTAAACGGATTTTGGCGTTTACAGAGGAAGTAAAAGAAAACAAAATCCGGAAATGAGTCAAGAAATATTCATAAACTTGAGCATACTTTTTAGAGAAATTTGAGATGAGTGGAGGGAAGTCTGGGTCGAGTATCGAGGAGGATCTTCCCCTTTCACTGTTGAATCGAGATGTGTGTTTAAATTTCACTTAATGTAGAAGTACTATCGAAAAATGTAAACATTGTATAAAAAAGGGCCCTTTCTAAACATACCTTTATTTACACTCTTGAATTACATCATTCCATTTTCAGTTTCATTAGCGATAGAATTGGCTTTTAACTCAGGAGAAGGATCCCTTTTAATACAATTTCTGCCCTTCTAATCCTCCGTGTGCATATAGAAAGGGAGGGTTATATCTGCTTATACAGGCTTCTGGGGAATAAGGGTTGACGTTCAATGGCTCTCCCGGACCGGGTTATCATCTACTCCCCCGTTTCCCTCTTACATTTTGCGTTGGTCGTCCTTTTCTGATGTTGGCTGAGGGGAAAAGTGAAACCCCGAGGGAATTTATGGGATCGGTTTTCTGAAGACCGCATATAGGGGAATGGAATCTGATAAACGGAAAAAAAAATCGGCGTCCTTCCGATCTGTCTGCTGGAACTGAGAAACCGCGGTGATGATTTCTCGCCCACGATTTTCCTTTGAAAATGTCGTTTTAGAAATATTCAGAATCATCAGAGCTTTGAGGTTTTTATAGTATCGAACGAGTTCGTGAGTCGGCCGGTGCGGCTTCGGGCACCCTCAACCGGGCTCCAGCTTCCGTTCTTAGCGCTGCCGTTCGTGACCGTATGTCACGAGTGAAAGATGTTTTTAAAAGTAAAAGGGCCAACGATAATTTCTCGACTTTTCATTCCGCGATCACGAGTGCTCAGGAATTTTTACGAAATTAGTCTTTTTAAAAAGCGGAAAATTTGAAATCCTCTGATCCGGGACATTACTCGGTTCTGAGCTCCAATTTATACGTTTTAAGTCCGGGGGTCGAAGGAGAAGCGTCAAGTTAATCTTCTCAAGAGAGATGGGAT
>JACGAQ010004095.1:0-19461 GCA_014119065.1 Orius insidiosus | reverse complement strand
TGGAAACATCGTCTGACTCTGTCGTAAACAAAGGAAATGTTTTCTGTATGATTGCTGCTATGGTAAGGCCACTTTTTCAATAGGGTCGAAAAAAACCATCGGCATCAATGACTTTAAATGGCCCATTCAATTTTACCACTTCCCTTTCCTCTTCAACGATCATTTACTTTAACATCATGGACGAAAAGGAAATGTGTCAGAGTAAATGAGTTTTTAACGCTTTTTCTTAAATTTTTTTTTTCTAAAAATAACTACCAGGTGAAGCGAAAACGATATTTATTAAATCTTTCAATTTCAAACGATTATTGGAAATTATTATTATTTTTTACAATAGGAAGTTAAACTTTAATTTATTTTTTGTAGTGTATATTGTTTTACCAACGGCCTTGTGATACGATAAAATAAATTATTGTGAAATACTCTTTGTTGCTAATATATTGTTTCCTATATTTTTGTTTTCCGTAAATCATTCTTTACGTAACTGCAGAGAACAATAATTTTATATTTTTAAAAGGGGTGGAAAAAAACTTCTTTTGTCAATTTTCTTGGCCTGTTTAGGTCAAATTCATGAATTGAAAATGAGCGATCACATTAGATAAGAAAGCGTTTTGTAATTTTTTCTCTTTATGATAGAAGCACGCGATTTAAAGCGACGCCTGAGATCCTTATTGACCGTACCGCTTGGTTTCGACCTATCGCAACTTCCGTTCGAAATATTGCACGTCTATGAGAAACCGGCTGCCGGCCATTGAGCGTAAATCATGTCGCCGGTGACGTTCAACGTATTTTTATGAATGTGGGTAGATTAAAGGAAGTTGTAATCACTGATTTATCCTTAGCCGGGCGTATGTACGCTGGTGGTTTAAACCGTCGTTAAACGTCGTACGATCTTTATTTATCGATCCTCCTAGGTACAATTGTGTTAAATGTGTTACTAGAATACTCCGCACAATTCATTTCGAATTTCTACATGATGCTACGCTTTGTGCGTTCTCGGAAAAGATGTCGGTAATAAATATAAATTATGGTTTTTAAGTGGTATTTGTTTAAGGGTTACTCACCCTCAAGACGTGACTCGGTGGAAGGCGATAGTATTGATCCCGTCCACGTGGTTTCTCCTCCAGTAAAACGTTCCGGCTTCCGTCTTCTGAATCAGACGGTTCGAAACGTGACTTCGAATAAACCCGTCGACGACAGCCCGAACAAATCCGAAATTCCAGCGTCCTGGCACTACCGGAAACGGAGCCGACGTTAACTGTTCTTTTCAAACTTCATCGCGAGAGCTTTAGTCCAACTCACCATAATCCATCTTGTTTTATGCAGGGTGGTCCGGATAGCAGGTCCATAAAACATTAGTTCCTCTTATTTCACCTCAAACCATCTCATGGTCAAGTTATAATTTTTCTCTACGGAAGACCCTCTTCCAGAAACCATCTATGAAGGGCATCACTCTTTGAGAAAGACCAAAATTTCTCATTTTATTGGCAACCATCGTAAAAATTATCTCTTAGTTTAATTTTAGTTACTACATTCTAGAAACTAAAAAAATAATCAAGTTTTTATGTGCATATTTAAAAAATAAAATTTAGTAGAAGTTTTTTTAATTTCTTCATAGGCAAACACGTCTCAAGACGTCTGATGCCCAAGGTCGCAGAAAATTACTTGGATAATGAGGATAGGACGATCTTCATCATTATTTTGCTTTTCTTCAGCATTCAAGTATAACCTTATTATTGCTTTTTTTTATCACGAAACCAAAAACTTCTATTTTTTAATTTACTTTAAAAGTCGTTGGATTTTCGCCAAAAGCCACCCTATTTTTTTTTTCAATCTGCTATCTGTTCCAGCGATTCCCCCAATCGTCTTTCTACGTCCCCTAAATCCTCCGGTGTTTTTGTCGGAAATATTTCGGTCAACTCTCCAATTAAATGATTTCCATCTTTATAGCGATTCTAATGGAATTTTCTGAATACCTGGACTATCGAAAAGTGTCTAAAATGTTTATCGTATTTTAATTTAAAGCAATTTACGTTATTTTAATATCTAGGAAAGCTTAGCTCTTCATATGAGGCGCTCCGAATACGAAGGGCGAACTCGACAAACGTAGTTTCGAGATATTCGCATTTTAAAGTTTTCTGTTAAGGGTGATCTCGACAGAAAAGTCACTCTCTGGAATTTTCGTCGCGAGATTTTAGAATCATCATAGAATCATCATAGAATCATAGAGAAAAGGGTTTTTTAAAAATCACCAAATCTCGAAAAGAAAAAAAAAAATAAATAAAAAGGTTGAGAGTAGAGCTTGCCGCATATCGGTTTTTACGTATTTTAAAGGGGAAAAAAGGGGAAACTCAATATAAAAATTACATGGGTGTATTCTTCAAAAGGTCTAGAATCTGAAAATGAAAAAAAAAAAAAATGTGTCCGATGTCGAGTTCGCCCTTCGTATTCGGAGCGCCTCATATTTATTGTAAAATCAATCAAATACTTTATTATTTGCCATTAGCACCTATAATGCAAATCCTGAATCCAGTTGGGTTGACCTATTGACTAAATCCCTCCTTGAACTTCTTAAAATAGCTTACACTCTCTGAACCCTCAATTCTGCAGGAAAAAATTTTTTAAAAATTGATTATTATTTTTTAAATTAAACGCGCAATACACGACAGCTCTATTTTAGAATGTTTTTATGATGTTTAAAACCTTGAAAGTTTGAAAAATCTACCTTTCCAATTTTTTTGTCAGCCAACTTGAAATCGAAAACTCTCAACTTATATACGGTTTGGAAAAAGGGAGAAAGAGAGAAAGAAAAGCGTTGTGGAGGCGAGTTTTTCCTTTTCCCTGCAACTTCAAAGTTCTCCCCACGCAGACTGAAAAAGCTTACCCTTGACTGTTTCTTTCACTTCACCCTCATTCCTAATTCATATTACGCGATTAATTAATACTCTAATCACTTTGAACTTTCAGCAACTGAAAATTAAACTTTTTTTATAATTAAGTTACAACGATATGATCTAACTTTTTTTATTGCTCGGATGGTTTATTAGTTTACGAAGTGGCTGGTGTATTTCATATCGATGTGGTGGCGGGCGGGGTTGTACACGTGTTGTGAAGAGGGAGGGGCTCCGGAGAAGGGTCCTGCAATGCAGTCGAAACGTCGAAAAATCGTCGTTTCCTTCCCCTTAAGACTTCCTCCACTTTTAATTCTCACGTTTCTTTCGCAATTGTTTCACGGTTCCTTGATCCTGTTTAAAATGTGCGAAATCTCTTATACTTGTGTTTTTTTTTGTTTCAGATTTGTCGAGGGCTCAAAGAGCGCTTTCAGTCACGTTGCAAAACTTTCGGTTCGAGTGTATCGGAACGTCGCAAACCGACGACGAATTAGTGATCTCTAAGTCATTAGCTGAATTCGGCCGACTGATAGAGGCCATAGAAGATGAACGTGCGAAAATGGTAACTTCATTCATTCTTTTTGATCCCCAATTATTTTAGCGTATTATACGTAATCAGTTATCAGTATCACTGTAATAATTATTACGATATTAGCTCCTGCTTGCTGACGTCTTTCCTCAGAGACCACAAAACCTCTAAAAGGCTTACATTTTATGATATAACTGAAAGGAGAGAAAAAAAAAAGATCGGGTAATTTCCGTGTTTTGTTTTATGAATGATCTTATCGCCTTATGAATAGTCGACACATTGCGAAGTAACCCTTGAAGATTGTTCATTGCACGCGCTGATGAGAGGGGGGTCTTATGGTATTTTATCATCCCCATTCTAGCTGCCATGATTTTGCATGTTGTCAGCCTTAAATAATGCATTGAACGCTTTGTTATGTTTTATTGAATCTTCTACCAATACGGCCGTGAGGAAAAGAAAAGCTCTTGAAGTTTTCAAGATATTTTCAATAGGAAAAATCGGCTAAATGTTCCGGAAAAAACAAATTACCTCTTTGAGAAAGTCTGCACTTAACCCGATGGAACTTTCTCAATTTATGTCATGTAAAGCCACCAATTAAAATGGTTAAGAGGTCCCGTTTTCGGTGAATTGCCAGGCTTTATCATAAATATAGTTAGTTAGCTGACATTTGCTGCTCCATATTCTATTATCGTTAGGTCTCAAATTTACCAGATCGTTACTGCATTTTGCTATTTTATCGTTTGAACTTAAAGTTAACTACCGCTAATCGGGTCCCCAGTATGAAATGTAGGTTCTTGATGCATAAAAATTCCTTATTTCTACGTTCACTAAGTCTCAGGCGAGAAAAGGCTTAGGTTTTTTTTTAGGCTGCTTTTTTTTTAGTGGGGGTAATAGACGGAAATCCTGGGTTTTGTCATCGGTTCATTGTGCCTGGAAAGCCGGCTCGCCGCTCCCATTTTCTTCCAATCATCGTTATTTCTATTTTCACCTGTATGTGTCTCACCTAAATATTTTAGAAAAACAATCATTTCAATAGAAATATTTAGATGTGGGAGCTACAGAAAAAATTTTTGGTTACTGGAGTGAATCGTTGCTATGACTCACGTTTTTAGGTAGCCCTTTTCCTTTTTTATAAACCTTTTTTTTCCTCTCACTCTCTCCCTTTTATCTTACTTTTTACCTGTTCAGGACGTAGTTCTCGATGTCGAGAATTAGGTCCATGAATGCTTTCGCTTTTTAATCCTTAACTCATTTTGTCCTCGGGTTTGACACTCGAATGGTTTGAGAAAAAAAAATTCATTTATTAAATCGAATTATTGTCGGTATTGTTCTTTGCTCATTTTAAATTCAAAACAACATCCCGGGAAAAAGACGATTCTCCAAATTAGACTTTATGACGTAATAACCAAGTCCGTTGTGAAAATATCGAACCGCATGCATTATGTATGAAGGATAAAAACCAATATAGGAACGTGGTCATATTGTAGAAGTAAAATACGAATTTAAAAGTTTTTTTTTTTTAAAGTCATGTTTCTTTTTAACATTTAGGGTCCGTGTCAAATGTGGATTTTTTGTGTGAAGATTTAAACCCCGTTTATTTAAAACTTACAAAAATATATGATTTTAGTTCAACTTTTACAAAAGAAAAGTGAGGCTTGAACCGTTAACACGCGTGAAAGAAAAAGGAGTCTCTTGGTCGAAAGATCTACGAAAACCATATTTTAAATGGTAAAATTTGGGTTTTTTGGGAAAAAAAACCGAGAACCTCAGAAATCTGGTGAAAATTGTGTTTCTTGGTAGACAGGCGATTGAAAACGAACATAAAGGGTTTTTCTCGGTGAAAGACCGTAGAAAACTCTGAAACCCTTTTGTCTCTCGTTTTTTCGCGGACGATGTACTTTTGTGGTACTTTAAACGTCAAATAGTGTCACTCCTGTGAAAGAAAAAGGGGTCTCTTGTTCGAAAGATCTACATAATAATTTATCTGGTAAAATTTGGGTTTTTTGGGCAAAAAAAACGAGAACATCAGAAATCTGGTGAAAATTGTGTTTCTTGGTAGACAGGCGATAGAAAACGAACATAAAGGGTTTTTCTCGGGTGAAAGACCGTAGAAAACTCTGAAACCCTTTTGTCTCTCGTTTTTTTGCGAGCGCAAATGACCGTCACCGATCGCGAGTAGCCCTTTTAATAATTAATCAGGCGAAAAACAGCTCTTTTTATTTTCTTGTCGCCTGTTTCGTTCGATATTGAATTGATTTAACCTTTGGGTTGACCGTACCTACTAAATTCTGGTTCATGGCTTCTTATGTGACCTCTTACGTTGTATATTCTAACGCCTTTCTCCAATTTAAACCTCGATGCGTTCGGAAACTAAAAACGTAAAAGTAATCGCTCAAGGTACGAAATCGAAAACGAAGGGGCGCTTATCTCTGCCACACCTTTCCGCACTCCTCGGTTCTCGATTTTTATTGAAATAAACAAAAAATTCACAAAATTTTACTTTATTCTCTTTTAAATGTATATTGATTTTTATTATACTTCCTATCAAATTGCCCGAAAAAAAACCAATAACAAACAAAATTGGATAATAGCAGGCTGTCAAATTTTTAGGCACCATGAAAAAGCGGTGAATTTCTTTGTTTTACTTCACCGGCTTTTTTTTCGTATTGACTCCATTTCTTTTTCAAACATGGATTTTAAAAATAGACGATTCGTCACGATATTCGAAAAAATAGCGGGAAGACAACTCGAAGTCTTTTACGCATTTCTTTTGTTTAGGAAAGAAAAAAAGAAATCTTTTGTTTTTTAGCTTCCTTTTTTTAGGAACCGAAGGGAACTTTCCGAGGGATTAATCGATGTTCACAACTTGCAAAGGAAAACCCTTAGAATCTTCCACAGCCTTTAATTAATTTAAAATGCCCATTTTTGGTTAATATTTGTTGGGGAAAAAAAATTCTTTTTATTGAACTTGGTTCCGTACTTTGTTTCCGTTATCCTTTTCCTACTTTTATGGCTTCTTTGGAAAATATCAGACAAGCTATTTCAGTCGGAAAATAGGTGTAACTACGTAAAAAGATTTTTTTTTTTTTAAATCACCCCCCTAAAACCGTTGGTAATTTCTTCTTGTTTCAAGTGCCTTTCATGCGAAATTACTTTTTTATTTGCGATTGTCCTTTTCTTTTTAACAACTGTTCTACTTTCTGATCAGTTACTTAAGTTGCTCAAATTTTTTATTGACTTTCATCTAATTTTAACTCGGAATTTAAAAAGCAGCCATGTTTTCACTTCACTCTTTTTTCCCCTTATCGGTTCACCTATTTCGGTTTCTAGATTTTCTTTTATCCTTTATTGGATTATCAAAAGCGTGTTCGACATGGTTTTTCTCTTTTAAAAAGTCGATACTCCACATTTTTCTCAGTTTTTTTTTGTAGAAAAAAAAATTGTTTACCTTTCTTTATTATACTTCTAACGAGCGAACCTTATAATGATGAGTTTCCAGACTACTTATATCATCTCTTCAATTACTATATCATTTTACACAATTCTTTTTTTTTCTTTATTTATTATTCTATGTCGTTTTTGCAAAAAATCAAACGAAAGTTGCTTTTAGTACTAATTTTATTTTAGAAAAACCCGGAACGTGCCGATGAATGCAAATAAGTACTTATTGCACCAGAATTTCCGATTATTCTATTAAAACTTGAGATTAAACACGTTAAGCAAACTTAATGTTTTCAAGCTTCTGTACATACGGACATAAGAACGGTATCCCTTTTTTGAAAAAGGATAATGTAATTTACACCTTCTTCTTCTGTGGGTATTATTTGCTTTCTTGGAGGCGACATAATCTAATTTTCCAACGGGACTGTGCTCATCGCTTTGTAACTCTTCACGTATTCGCTTTTGTCAGCGCTTCCGATAAACCGTAATGGGTATGCAGGAATCCATAAATTCGTATTCACGTTAATTCTGCTTTTGTAGGTTGGAACTTTATAGCACCTTTCTACTATTTTAAATAAAAAAAATTTATGCTACCATCATTTTTTTGTACTTACTGTTACTTTTCATGTAAAAATTACAGTGGAACATGAAATACGTTCAGTAAAGTAATGTGGGGTTTGGGGTGAGTAGACACAAAAGAACTGGCTTAATTACACTGTTTTTATTAAAATCGTCATTAAACTTCAAAATACAACTTAATTTAACATCGGACACTCTTTACTGCACGCCTTGTAATCGAAAAACTCCCGGCAACCCTCTCTTCCACCTTCTCCAAAAACTCTCCCATCGTCCCTTTCGGCACTTCACTCTTATCTCTGACGCTCGCATGACGTCACTTCGACAACCCTACATCCTCTCGGCCATCCCCGTCATCCGTCCCGGATGAACCGTCGTCCTGGTGCCAGATTTTAATGTTTTCGGCGCTAGTCGTCGTGATCCTCGGGCCTTCGTCGCCGCCTACTTTCCTGACTTCGTAGCGATCTTTTCCCAAAATCTTGGAGATTTTGTAAGGACCCAAAATTTTCGTTTCGTTTTTGACTGAGTGACGAATTGGGTACGTTTAATAGCGACTAGATCGTTCACCTTGTATTTAGTAGCCTCTTTCTTCTTCTTGTTGTACGTGTGGATATTTTCTTCTTGAATTTTCGCGATTTGACGTTTGCTTTCTCGCGGAGTTCTTCCCGTTTCTCGGAATAAAAACGTGCGCATTCTTCTTCAATGATTTCTTTCAGTCTCAGTTCATCGGGCGAACGCATATCAGTTCCTATCAGCAGTTTAAATGGTGTAGTACCGATCGATCGATGATATGACCCGTTTATTGCAGTCTGGACACGTTTGACATGCTTGTACCAATGTTGAGGAGAGTCCAAAGAGTACTTGGTCAGAATGGGAATGATTACTTGGTTAACTCTTTCCACCTGGCCGTTTCCTCGAGGTACGCCGGTCGTAATGTGAATCAAGTCAATCTGTCGATCATTGCAAAATTTCTTAAAAACGTCGCTGGTGAAAGCTGATCCCTTGTCTGTAATGATTCGTCTTGGAAATCCGAATGTGGCAAATTGAAGTTCTAGCTTGTCTACTACTTCATTCGTCGTCGTACTCTTCGTTGGATATAACCATACAAACTTCGAAAAGGCGTCGGCAACCACAAATATATGTTTGTACCCTTTTGCCGTACTTGTTAGAGGTCCTAGATGGTCTATATGAAGCGTCTCTAAAGGTACATCGCCTTTGTCGATCGGGTGCAGTGTTCCTTCGATTTTACCTCTCTTCCTCTCCGTAAGAATGCAAGGTACACAATTCTTTATGATCTTCTCAATCTTTGATGTCATATTAGGGAAATAATATTCTCTCTCCAACAATTCTTTTGTCTTCTTAACTCCAATATGTCCCATTTCATGAGCTTTCATGATGACTTCAGACTGCATACCTCTAGGGATAACAAGCCGTCGGTATTTGTTGTCGTCTTCATGGTAAAGCAGATCATTCGACATCACAAACGATTTATATGGTCCATACTTCAACAATTCAACAACTGCACGAGATTCGCTGTCATCATTCTGTAAGTTCTTAACTCGTTCCAGCAATTCCGTTCGAATTAGGTAAGCTGTAGGATTACGACTAAGCGCATCGCAATGAGCCATATTTTTTCCTGCTCTGTGTTCGATCGTAAAGTCGAATTCGTCCATCTTGAGTGCCCATCGTGCTATTTTCGGCGAAAGGTCCTTCTTTGTCAACGTAGTTTGCAATGCAGAGCAATCAGTCACAATATTAAATTTTAAGCCAAGCAGATATACACGGAATTTCGCGAGCGCTTTTACTATCGCTAGAAGTTCTAACTCGTAGCTCGACCGTTTCGATTCAGCTTCCGTCGTTTTCATCGACATGTAATAAACTGGATGGAGTTTTGTTCCATTCTCGTCGTACTGAAGTAATATCGCTCCGTATCCTTGAGAACATGCGTCTGTGTGCAATTCAGTCTTTGCTTCTGGGTCGTAAATTCGAAGTACAGGTGTAGTGCACAATAACTCTTTCAATTTTTCAAAGGCGTAAATCTGGGGATCCTGAAACTCGAAGTTAACTCCGTCCTTAGTCAAATCGGTTAGTGGCTTAGCAATCAAAGCGTAGTTTCTGACGTATTTACGAAAGTAGCCTGCAAGACCGAGAAAACTTTGTAAGGCTTTCTTCGTTTTCGGCATCGGAAAATTTCGTATGGCGTACGTTTTGGCATCGGAAGGTCGAATCGTATTATTAGAAACCAAATGACCAAGATAATCGATTTCAAAATGAAAGAACTTCGATTTGTTCCAATTAATCATCAATCCATATTCTTTGCATCGTGTTATAACTTTTTCCAATTTTTCCACCGCATCTTTTTCATCACGTCCGGGAATAATCGCGTCATCAACGTACAACATCATTGTACCATCAGCAATAAGATCATGAAAAATGCTGTTTATGAATCTCACAAAAGCCGCTGGAGAATTACAAAGGCCGAAAGGAGCTCGAAGAAACTCGTATTGCCCATCCGGTACTACGAATGATGTAAATTTTCGACTTTCCGTATCAAGTGGAACGTGAAAAAAACCGTTTTTCAAGTCTAAAGTCGTGAATATGCGTGCTCCAAATAATCTATCGATTTGATCTTCTATCAGCGGAAGCGGGTAACTGTCTTTAACAATCTTTCTGTTAAGTCGTCGAAAATCCACACATAGTCTTGATCCACCGTCTTTCTTCTTCACCAGCACTATCGGGCTGGCATATTCCGATTGTGAGGGTTGAATAATGCCGTTGTCCAGCCATTCCTTAACAAGATCGTTGACTATCCCTCTTTCGATCGGGGCAAGTCGGCGTGGCGCTTGTCGTACTGGTACGTCGTCCGTAAGACATATTTTTAATTTTACTTCCGAAAATTTGGATGGAATCGGGTCGTAATTTTTATGCAAATCTGCAACAAAATTATTATAAGCTGGAAGGCCCACGTCAAGATCGGTATCTGTTCTATTAATCGAAAATATCTTCGGAACATCATAAATCTTTTTAATTGAAATAATCTTCGAATTTTGAAGTAATAGTTCGACATAATCGAGAAATTGTCGTCCCAAAATTAAATCGTAAGGTATGAGATTATCGTCTACGACATGGAAATCGAGCTGGTAGTCTTCATCTTTAATTTTAATCGTTTCAGTAAAACATCCATTAGTTTTAAATTCGTGAGATCCTATTCCATTAAACGTAATTTCATCATTTCTCAATTTAATGTTAATACGACGTAAGCATGATTGTCTAATTAGATTAATATCGGCTCCAGAATCAAGTAGACCATATAAGTCGGCATCTTGAAGCGTCAAAGGAGTAACGATAGGGGTTGAAAACGCGTCTGATCTTGCGTTCGGCGAAGGGCGGGCGGGCGGATGCATGGTTACCCTTTTCCTCGTAACGTTCACTCGTTCCGTGCCTTGTTTTCGTTTCGGACAATCTTTGCTTTTATGCCCGAAGTCGGAACAATTAAAACATCGTGGACCATTTTCTATGAATTTGCACGTATTACTTTCATGATTTCGGCCCCCGCAATTATAACATCTCTTCATATCGCTGCGCGACGTGGTGATACGAGTCGAGGAGGTTACTGTAGGGCTCGAGGTCACCGGTCCGATCGTTTGTTTCGGGCTTTTCATCGTTACTTTCGACAAACTTTTCATATTTTCGTACAGTTTTAATTTTTCCCTAAATTCTTTGCAAGTTTTTGCACCAAACAAAATCATTTTGTTTTCGGGACGATCGTCAATGTTTTCTATGACGTATTGAAAAACGCAGGAAATTTCGATATCGGCTTCTTTTGATATTTCTAACATTCTGTACAAAAATTCCGTCAAAGTTTCATTTGTTTTCGGTTTAAGTCGTTGCATTTTTTCGTGTACTATTTTTGACGACGAAATTGGGGCAAATTCGGTTATCAAAGCGGCCTGAAATTGTTTCCACGTCTTAAAAGGTCGTTCATAATTGATAAAACGGCGTGCCGAATTCGTTAACAAACGTCGTCCGTAAATAAGTTTTTGAACCTCCGAGAGTTCGCAAAGTTTTGCCATATCGTTAAAATTTTTCAGCCATTGTCGAACGCCCATCGCATCATCTTCACCCGAAAAGTTTTCTACACACGTTTCCATATCGCGAAATGCGATTAAATTTGGGTATCTACGGGAAACGCGCGCTTTTTGATCATCGTTATCATGCACGTCATAAAAAATCATCATTATCATGCAAATCGTCATCATCATCATCGTCTCTATCATGCAAGTCGTCGTCATCATCGTCTCTATCATTTACATCGTCGTCGTTTTTAACATCGGAAACATGCGTTTCATCGTTAGGTTTTGACCTGCGGTCGTTGACCTTTTGTTTTCGTCGTAATTTTTCATCGTTAGCATCGGAATCTATTAAACGTTGAAGTAATTCAAGTTTCGTACCTGTGGTATCGAGATTTCGTTGTTGTAAGATTTCCCGAAGTCCCGCAGCCGTATAAAACTTATAGTCCAACGTCGCCATTTCGATGTATCCCTCGCCGCCAAACAAAATCCACAATTAACGAAAGCGGCCCCCAATTTTGTGGGGTTTGGGGTGAGTAGACACAAAAGAACTGGCTTAATTACACTGTTTTTATTAAAATCGTCATTAAACTTCAAAATACAACTTAATTTAACATCGGACACTCTTTACTGCACGCCTTGTAATCGAAAAACCCCCGGCAACCCCTCTCTTCTCACCTTCTCCAAAAACTCTCCCATCGTCCCTTTCGGCACTTCACTCTTATCTCTGACGCTCGCATGACGTCACTTCGACAACCCTACATATAAATTTTAAGTGAAAGTTTCAAGATCTTCTTCTAATAAAACCTGGGAAGGAACATTCTACAGAAATATCCAAGTACCGACCGATAAGTTTGCTACCCTTAAATGGAAAGCTGTTGGAGAAACTAATGACTGGCAGGCTTCATCACAGGACCAAAAAGATTATGTCACCCAAACAATACGGATTTACTCCGCAGCGTAGCACTACTGATGAGCTCGTATACATTCAGCGTAAAGTTGAAGAAACTTATTGATAAGTAAAAAGCAACATTATTGATCTCCTTAGACGTCGCTGGGGCCTTTGACTCTGCGTGCTGGGACTCTATTTTGATGCAACTAGTCAGGACCGAGTGCCAACAAATTTGTTTAATTTGGTGAAAAGCTACTTCGAGGATAGGGAAGCAAAGTTTTTCACAACAATAAAAAGTTCACTAGAATAATGGAGAAAGGATGCCCCCAGGGATCGTGCTGCGGACCATACTTCTGGAATCATGTATGATACTGCTGACAATCACTGGCCTGAAAATGTTGAAGCAGCATTTGCTGACGATTTGATCTTACTTGTTGACGCAGGGACAGAGGAGGAATTGGAGTCCCTAGGAATGCAGCTATGAGGCTTGTGGAGACTGGTCACTGCTCATTCGGTTCATTTCAACCCGGCCAAATCACAAGTACTGCATGTCACGCGCAAATATAAAATTCGTCCAGTTGAAGTCACTCTCTCGGGGGGGAAAATACAACAAGTGGATGAAATTAAAGTTCTTGGAATGTGGTTTGACAAGCGAATGTCCTGGACCGCACATTCGACATGTTTGCGAAAAAGCGACCCAGCTAATACACCAATTGGCCCGCTCTGCAAAGTTTATTGGGGCATTGGTCGGATGCGCTAGAGATCATTTATAAGGAGCTATAGTTCCATATTGACTACGCAGCCCCTGCATGGTCAAAGGCGCTGAACGTGAAGGATAATGTTGCTAAACTAAGACGAGTGCAACGCCAGGTGGCAATTAAGATGATAAAGGCGTACAGAACTATATCGTACGAAGCAAGCATGGTTCTAGCAGACTTGATACCAATTGATTACAAAATTAAGGAAATTGCAGAGATATATACTGTTTGCCATCCTAGTGTCCTTGAGCTCCCTGAGTACATTGTGGAGAGTCCGGAAAGAATGGCGGATTGGCCACACCCTGCAGAATATCCATATCTTCATGAAATATCGGAGGACCCATCGCGTCTGCAAATTTACACCGACGGGAGCAAATCGGCGCTAGCAATGTTGGTTGTGCTTTTGTGGCATTAGAAGATGACCGTGAGTTACACACACGAGCTGTTTCGACTTGCAGACTGGTGCAGCAACAATCAGGCCGAGATGTGGGCACTCTTAACGCTGTTAATTGGGCCAAGGAGAAGATAAGCAATGGATCCAGAAGAATTGACATAAAGACTGATAGCGAGGTATGCCTTAATATGATCAAGAACCCGACTTCCCGCAATAAAGAAGCTATGAAGATTAAAAAAGTCCTCAGAGATATGAAGACTTCAGAAGCGTTGGTCATGCTGCACTGGGGCAATAATGGCAATTATGAAACGAGTTTGGTCGAACGGCTACGCGAAGCAAGCAGCTCTTGCAGATTGGCGGTTTCTTTCACCCAGGTTCCACAATCATACGTTAAACGACAGATCCGTGATTTAACGATGATGAGATGGGGACAGAATGGCAGGAGTCTACAAAAGGGCCACAAAAAGATTCTTTCCGACAGTTGAGTCTAGAAAGAAGATGGATGCGACTATGACGCCCAGACTGACTATGGCACTCTCGGAGCACGGGGATAAGGCTTATCTGTCGAGATTTTGCATCATAAGCGATGGCATATGTGAATGTGGTGTAGCTGCAAACTTGGGAACACCTTATTATTAAATGCGACCTTTTGACCCATCAGCGAGCACCGTTGCTGCAGGAAGTGTTTTGCAGGGTGATGCGTGGCCGCCAAGCGACTTTCACCTCCTTGTGACAAAATACCAAAGAAAATTCCAAACGTTCCTAGAAAAAATTAAGTTACCTCTTTCGAATCTGTGTATTAAATTTAGTGAAGTGGTTGACACAAATGTTTACTTATTTATTTAATTAATTTATGAAAGAAATTTATTAAAAAAAAGAACAAATCGTATTATTTACATATAAAATAATAAAATGAATATTGTGACAATTCCGCAGTCTTTAAAGGGAGCGGATGTATCTTAAAGATAAATAAATGACCCTTCCTCAGGTTACTGAGGGGGGAAAAAAAAAAAAAAAAAAAAAAAAAAAAAAAAAAAAAAAAAAGACCCAAAGACCTTTGTAAACGCCGAAAATGGTACTTCTTGGCTTGAAGATCGACGAAAACGCCTGAAAATATGATGAAACGGGTGTTTCTAGACCCAAAGACCATGGTAAACGCCCGAAAATGGGACACAATGCTTGGAAAACGAAGAAAACGCCTAAAAATACGATAAAATCGGTGGTTCTAGACCCAAAGACCATGGTAAACGCCCTAAAATGGTGCTTCTCGGCTTGGAGACCGAAGAAAACGCCTGAAATAACATAAACTTGTGTTTCTACACCCAAAGACCATGGTAAACGCCCGAAAATGGGACACAATGCTTGGAAAACGAAGAAAACGCCTAAAATACATAAAACGGTGGTTCTAGACCCAAAGACCATGGTAAATGGTGCTGCTTCTCGCCCATGGTTCTCCGATTCAGTTGAGTGCCTGTAAGAAGATTGTTTTTTACCCTAACCAGAGGCTTTCGCCAGAATGCCATCACTAAGAACTAAAAAGTAACTAAAAATTGCCTCTATAAGTTCTTCCATGGTCTAAGATAACGACCTTTATCAATGACCCAACAAGCTCCTTATAATTAAACCACAAATTCTTCATGAATATTTTTCTTATTAATAAAAACTCCTTCTATAATATATAAATAAAATTTTTAATTGGAGGAAAAGTTTAGAAGTAGGTTGGAACTTTTATAATGTGATTATATTTTTTTCCTCATCGTCAACTTTTGGAAGTTACGGCTTTTTTTTTTCCTTTTCGCCATCCCGTGTTTTTCCACCCTCGTTATCTTTTTTAGCTGTTTTTCCTCTCTCCACTCTCCCCCCCTTTCGTTCTTTATTAGAATGTGAAAAGAATATTGGAAAGGATTCAAAAATCTGTCCGGAGAAGTATGTAGCAATTAGGGTACAAGACAAAATCAATTCTGCTCGTTTTAAACGGATAAAAAGAGGGAGGGCTTGAAACGTTGCCAAAATAATATCAACTCTGACGATTCGGTTTGAAAAGAAGATTGAATATAGCGGTTTTTCGAACCAGAAAATCACTTGGATTTGCATAAAAGATTTTTCCGACTAATTTTCCCGAATATCGATTCTCCAGCCGCTACACCTATATTTGGGATGTCATTTCTTATTTAATTTTAGACTTTCATTCAATTTTATACCAAGTAGGATCGCGGGACGGCCCTACAATTAACTCCCCAATTCAGCAAAAATGGTTGGCACATGGGATGTCGTTTTCAGGTGAAGAAATTAAATAAGTGGCCTCTTATAATTTCGAAGATCACCGCCTGAAAAGCTCCATAATAATGCCCTCAATAGCTTCCTTTCCTTCGTAAAATTCGATAAAAATGTGATCTTATAAGAATGTTCTAAGTCTTGCTGTTATTAAATTCCGTTTTAAGCGGGTATAAAATTGAAAACTTGACTTTTAAGAATCTATTGAATGTAATTGAAAACTTCAATTAGGAAGTGAGGTTTAATTTAAATACGAGAATTAAATGCGATTAATCCGTTGTAGGGAGGGTCCGGTGACCTTATGAAAGATCCTCTCTCACTAAAGTGATAATTGCCCGAGTACTAATGAGGGGTTTACCTCGGGAGCATCGTTTTGATGAATGCCGGCGCTTAATGAAACCCTCCGAGCACTCAGGAGACCACTTCAGGACACTTTCACAATACAACGTCCAATTCGGGATAAACACGGCGTAAAATAAAAATCTTTAAAAGGCTTAATACAGCAGGAAAGTAGTTTTTCATCCTGAAAAGTCGAAAGGGTTGAGGGGAAAAAAAGTGTTCGTTAAGTTTCACCTCGAGCTACTCGACTTCATTACACACACGTCTCCTCTTTCTAATCCTCGTCCCTCCCGACGTCATTCCCCAGCTATTTTTCTCTCTCTCTTCCACTCGCGCGTCTTATGGATTATTCAAATCCCCCAACCGCACCCTGAGAGGGCTCAGGGGAAATGCGAGACGGAAAAAGGAAGAGAAAAAAATTCCCGAAACCCAACTCTTTGAGAAAAATACAATTTTATTCAATCTTCACTGATTTAGGGGTAGTTTTTTAAAATGGTCATCTTTTTTTTCACGCTTTTTATCTCATAAGATCATCCTAACACATAAAAAAATATCCCATTTTTAAATAAAATTACCTACAAAAGGTCCGGTTACTAAAAAAAATTCTTCTGGGTGAGATAAGACACTCTGTAAATCCTGGCAGTTCCGACATTATCTCACTTCCGTTTTTCTCGACACTCTTCATAACTTTATAGAGAGAAAAAAATTTTATGAACTATTTTTTTTCCCCGAACCTATTCTTTTGATGAAATTGAAATATTTTAATCAAAATCGGCTTAGCGAATCGGATTAGTGCATTTTAAAAAACGGGGGTGTGGGAAAAATATTCGAAAATTCAGGCTTTTAATATTTTAATATGGAAACCAGATGTCGATAATTCTGACTAAAAATAGTGTTCTCACTAACTAGGTGATATAATAGGGGGGTCAAATGAAGTGAATTTTTTCCTACCTGCCTTATACATAAAGCCTAGCTAGATTTTTTGGAGAAAAAGAAGAGAGGATAAAAAACAAGGAAAAATTCCACCTGAAAAAGCCTATTAGATCGAAAACGGTTGTTGAATATCCGGTTTTTGTCATTTTTTTCCTCATTTTCTATTTTCGATATTAAATTAATTTAACCTTTTTCCTCATTTTCTGATTTCAATATTAAATTAATTTTAAAAAAAGTTTAAACAAATAAATCTCTTAGTAACAATTATTGGTTATACATTTTTTTAAACTATTGGAAAGTGTTTTTTTAAAACATAAAATCGGTTTCGAGTTTGATAGAGGATTAGTCACGTATTTCGGATAAAAATAGACGAATAAGAGAAATGGCAGATGCTAACCCGCAAAACAGATCGGTCGTGCGGAATGGTTGTCGAAATGAACAAAATTGTTTTCTACAATCCCTGTGAGTAAAATAAATTTAAGATATTCTACTTTCTTGAAAAGAGTGAAAGAAAAATAAAAGATGGGTAGCTTGCGTGTTTTAAAGCCTTCTGTAAATCAAGTGGAGCGAATCATTTTTAAGGGGGAAAAAAGGAATTAGGAAACTTGGATTTTGTGGAAAAGAATCTGGAAAAAGGCTTCCGTCAAGTGGTTGACAATCTGTTGGACAAATTGAGAAAAGTGACTCCGGCAACCCACATATCCTCGAGATAACAGCCTGATTAGAACTCCACCATAACTCGCCCGCCCACATCTCGTAATACTTTAAGCTCGACCTATTTTTCCATTTGCTCAAATAACGGGGGGAGACAGGGAAAAAAAGTCTCCCGTTTTCATATCCGGGTCGACGAATCCACACAAAAACGAAATTTCCGGGTTTTTTTCGCCCCAAGTTTTTAAGTTTTAAAGAACTGAATTCAAGGATTTTCTTTTAAACAAGATTTTGAACAGGTTTTTACTAATATTTTATAAGGGAGAAGGGTCTAAAAAATCCCATGGATTGAGGAATTTTCCGTTAAATTGACTTAACGGGTTCGGTCAGAATCCCTGCTTTAATAAAAGCTCGTATCGTGCGAGTAATCGAAAAAATGTTCGAGAACGGACAATCTCTTCTTTTTTCCTTTTTATCCGTCTCGGGCCTTCCAAAAGATCCCTTCCATACTCGACGTTTGATAAGCTGATTTTCTTTTCCCGATCTCGAATATCCTTTTGTCAATACATTTCTCAAAATCCTGTTAGAAATTCACCAACTTTTTATTACAAAACTTCCGAAAAAATCGTATATTTCCCCTTTTTCCTCGTATTAAACCTAATTATATTTTTCGCTTCGGAGAAAAGCCAATTTTAGCGTTTATAGCTCGCATCAAAGCCGTGATTATCGTTCATGAGGATTCATTGTCATTTTATTCCACAATAGGGATAACGTTCAAATTTATAAACTTCATTTACAAAATTTAAATTATGCTTTAAAAAAGAATCATTAAAATTCCACTCTTTTAGGCATTTTTGTTAAGAAAATGGGACCTGACGAGCGCTAAAAATTGAATTAAACAGAAAAGCCTATTTAAAAAAAGTCTGATGAGGCCTATTAGGCCGAAACCGGTCGTGGTTTATCCGTTTTTATCTCCCACATTTGCTATTTTCAATATTATAATGGAAAAAAAAAACTTCTTTAGTCAAGTTATAAGGTGATTCATTCCCACGGCATGATTCAGTTGGTATGACTGATGAGAGGTGTTATCAGGATTACGAGGAGGAAAAGATTAAAATTGTAAACCATACTTAAAATGTAAAAATATTTCTAACTTTTAGGGGGCGGAAGTATATCGGAGTTCGAAACAACTTATAACCTGCTATTTGCATTAACTTCTTCTTTTAAAACTTTACCTTAAGATAAGATAGAGAAATACAGTATGAAAATATTAAAAATGGAAGAATTTTTTTAAAAAATTAATTTTTTTTTGAAATTACATCGTTGTTTTCATACGGATTTTTGTTCGTCGAGGGCGGTTTTAAACCCCTCTGTTTACTCACGAGACCCAAAACGTTCTTCAACCCCTTTTTTTATCCTTCTATACACGAGACACTTTTCACCGGATAATTCACCCAGGGAATCCTTTATCAAAGTGTCCGTTGAAATGAGGACAAACACAATGTTTAATTCCGTGTAACTACCCAGAGAAGAAAAAAAAAATCTAGATTTTGTTTCTGTTTATTTTTTAAATAGCCTGTAAAAGCTATAAGGTATGAAATATCAACTTACGCCCATTATCACTTCGATAGGCCAACAGGTGCCGAAAATGGAGTCCAACCTGTGTGTACAACGTGATCTTCCTGGAAGATGTCAATGGATTAAAAAAATTTTTTT
>JACGAQ010004094.1:0-19462 GCA_014119065.1 Orius insidiosus | reverse complement strand
AAAAAAGGGCGTTTCATTTCGCCTTTACCCTACCACCTCCGCCCTTTTGCCCTTGCCCCTCAAGAATCAAAAGCAAAATAGAGCCCAAAGTATCTTTTTCACCAGTTTAATAGAAACTAGACGCTACTTGTTAAGCACGAGTTAGGTAAGCTGCAAAAAAACATCCTCGTGCGTAAATACTGTTTGTATTTCGTAAATGGTTTATTAACTGGCATCTTGCCTCGCCACGTAAACGTGAAAGAATGTCGATAAATTGTTGATTTTAAAACCTGTACGTTTAACCAATACGGTTCAGGAAATACGTAAATTCACATGGAAAAATACACGTTTCGAAAAGAAAAATAAAGAAAAAACGAAGATTTTATACTTTTTCGATTTAGCTTTATAGTTTTAGGAGTGTTTTTTAGGGTTTTATGAGTACTTAACGACCTTTTCAAGGGTTAAAAGAAAAAATGTAGAAAAAATATTTTGACTTTTTCAATCCATTGCATCAATCGACCTACTTTTAATTAATGCTTATCAAAAACAAACAAGTTTTTTTTTTTATTCTTCTCTCTCCGTTTATCTTATTTTATAAAAATATGACACTGTGACAATTTTGCGTTTCTAGATAATATTTTAATTTAAAGGGCGGGTGCGACAGTCGGAAAGTTTAATGTCACAGGAGTTTTGACCTTAGAGAATATAAAAATTATAAAATGCCATTTTTAACATAAAAATAAGGCCTAATAAAGTCTGAGAGATACAGTTCGCCTTTTTAAAAAACAGGTTTGACAAAAAAAAATTCTTTTACCAAGTCACCCGGCGGAACTTTTAACAAAGTTTGGCATTTTTATGTTTTTGAGGGTAGTCCCTGCTCTACGTACTGGTTTGAAGAGCTTCCACGAAAATTTCCTTAAGAGAAGTAACAATAAGAGGGGAAGTGTAACAGGGGACGTACAACGGAGGGGGAAGTATAGTGAGGGGAAGTATAACGGAAGGGATGTATAAGGGAACGAAAGTAAGGGAGGGGGATGTATAAGGGAGGGAAAGTGTAAAAGAGGGGGAAGTAAAGGAAGGGAAGTACTATAACGGAGGGAAATTTTTTATTTTATATATTTTTTTCAAAAAATTTCTGAGTTTTTTTTATTTTCTAAGTTTTTTTTTAAATTTGCGCTTTTTCCGAAAAATTTTTCTGAGTATCAAGGTAGAAACAATGGGATCTTTGCGCAAGAGAGGTCCCTCTCGTAAGGCGTGGAAGTATGAAATTTCTCCCTACTATAAAAGTACTAGTTTGAAGAGCTTCCAACGAAAACTTCCTTAAAGAGAGTAAAATATAGGAGGGGGAAGTATAAAGGGGGAAGTATAACGGAGGGGGAAATAAAAGGATGGGAAGTATAACGAGGAGTACTCGTTTAAAAGTGAAGTTTTTGTATTCAAAAATTTTCCGATTTTTTGAAAATTTTTAAAGTATCAAGGTAGAAATAATGGGATTTTCGCCCAAGGGAGTCCTCGTAACGGGTGGACGTATGAAATTCTCCCTACTATATGATAATTAATGTAGAAAATTGATAATTTTTTTTTACACCAAAATTTTTAAAAATATAAGGAGTATTTGGTGAGAATTTGGTGAAAATCGGAAACAACGGTTCGGCCGCAGCGCAGTTTTTAAATTTCAAACGTGCATTTCTCCGCCATTTTTTCGTCATTCAAAAATCGCAGACGATAATTTCTTGTTCAACTATTCAGGAAGTTGTGCGAAATTTGGTGAAAATCGGTTGGAAACTGTGGCCGTAAAATGTTCCGGAAAAAATGCTACGTCCAGCCGGCACCACAGACAAAGTTGAGATCGGTAAAGATCAATGATTTGACCCTCCGGATACTTCCCCTCTGTTATACTTTCCCTCTTTTTACCTCCCCTCCGTTATACTTCCCCTCCTTTATACTTCCCCTCCCATATTTTTACTTCTTTTTAAGCTCTTCAAACTAGGACTTTTTTACTGCAATAGTGTCCCCCCAGTATTCTAGCAACGAATGCCTTCATTTTTTTCAACTTGAAAAAATATTCACATAAAAATAAACCCACGTAGGAAGTGAATTTCTTTTGTGGTTTATTCATCGCTCCTTTCTTGAAATGATAAGCGAGACTTATAAAAGTACCTACATACGAGTTACGACTTCCTTCAAGGGCTTCCGTACCTTTTTACCTGCCCTTGTTTCGTGGAAGGATCCCTCCTTTCGAAGGGCTTCCAAGATCAAAGCGGCCTTTTATTGCCCCCGAGGCGCGAAGACACTCGAGTGAGAAGATAGATAAAAATTTTTCTGATCCTCGTTCAATTGCTCAATTAATAAGGGCGTCTTTTTGATGGAAAAAGGGGGCGAAAATCCCCGTTGCGCCCCACCGGTTCCCCTACTCACGTTTCTCCTTTTTGGCGCTCCCCCTTCCCTTTTTCCGCCGGCTGATCAGTCTCTGTGTCTCTTTCGTGCGGTCCGTGTCGCCCTTTACACTTTCTTTACGGTTATTTGTGTTATTTTAACTTTAAAATAATTAACAACTTAGTAAGTTTCTATTACTTAAATTTCACTCGTTTATTTTATCTTTTTTCCAAAAATGTGTTAGTGATTGTGATGCCATTTTGGATTATTATTTTAAAAAAACAAATATTATGGTACCTACGTAAAGTTAGGCGAATTTTGTCTCTTATCTTACTCGCAAAGATCGTAGGTCAGGGAGGACATATTGGCCCTTCAGGCAAGCTGTTCTTTTCATTTCGATTGTTTATCTACACAGGGTCGCCAGTGATTTTGTTGACAAAATAAAAAGGCAATGATGAAAGATTTGTTTTGAAAACAGCCCGTTATAAATACCTACCCCGCTGATAATCGCGCCTTCTCTTCTATCATTTTCAAATTGCTTTTTAACCAACGACCTTGACAATGATCTTCAACGTTTAATTGTTGCTCAAAAGCATTTTTATTGAAAAGTTAAGTTAAAAAAAAATGGATGTATTTACAGTATCTGAAACATCCACCATTTGAATAGCGTTTTTACGCAATATGATTACCTTGCTAAAAACAAAAATTTTAACAAAAATGCAATTAAATTGTCTAGACTGAAATATAAAATCCCAAATGTTTAAAATTTTTGTTACTTTTAAGGAGGTATGGTTTTTAAGTGAGTTGCTTTGCAAATTTTTCGTTGTTAACAACGGTTTTCGGTTTTTCCCTTCTATCTCGGAAACCGTCGCTCAAAACTAAAAAATGTCAACTTCATAAGTAAAAGTTGTAGGTACTGAAATTTACTACATAAAATATCTTATTAGTTTTTTCCGTCAGAGCAATACTTTGGGAGATATGGAAGTATTTAAGTTGGTTGCTTTGCAAATTTTTCGTTGTTGACAACGGTTTTCGGTTTTTCCCTTCTATCTCGGAAACCGTCGCTCAAAACGAAAAAATGTCATGAGTAAAGTCGTAGCTACTGAAATTTCCTACAAAAAAGACCTTATTGGTTTTTTTGTCAGAGCAATACTTAAGGAGATATGAGGGTTCTTAAGTGAGTTGCTTTGCAAATTTTTCGTTGTGAGCAACGGTTTTCGGTTTTTCCCTTCTATCTCGGAAACCGTCGCTCAAAACGAAATAATGTCCTAAGTAAAAGTTGTAGGTACAAAGATTTCCTACAAAAATTTCTTTATTCATTATTTGCGTAAGAGCAATATTTAAGGAGTTATGAGGTTAAAACTAATAATCCTACAGTGTCTGAAAACTTAAAACCTTCATATCTCCTAAAATATTGCTCTGATGGAAAAAACCAATAAGATATTTTATGTAGTAAATTTCCGTAGCTACAACTTTTACTTAGGACATTTTTTCGTTTTGAGCGACGGTTTCCAAGATAGAAGGGAAAAAACCGAAAACCGTTGCTCACAACGAAAAATGTACAAAGCAACTTAAAACCCTCATATCCCAGATATTATTTAATAATAAAAAAATAGTTAAATAGGATGACAAGCTTAAGTCAATGGAGAAAGTAGTTTCCTGAGTTGGAAGACGTTTTATAATAGTTATTATCGCCCTGTTTATATGCCTGGGCACATCTTTTATTATTTTTTCATCCTTTTGTAACTTATAATCGGCCTTTTCTGACGTAACATAAAAATGAGGAAGTTGAGGAATTTTGTGAATTTCTAATCTCCGTGACGTAATTTTCATCAGTTATTTATTGGGGTGTCATGTTTGTGCTTTTAAAGTAGATAATAAATAAGGACAATAAAAATTCCTTTTGTGAAAAGTAGGTTTTTTTTCCTCGCCAAATGGGTTTCTGTTGATTTTTTAATTGGGAAGCTTCTCTGGATTAGTTTTCCAGGAAAAGCGGTTTTGATAACTTTCCTTGAGTTGTTATAATAGGATTTCAACAATCTTATTCAATTTTCGTACCCTTGTAATTAAAATCCGAGCATAATCGCTCCTAATTTTGAATCTATTTTATACAGGGTGTCCGGAAACACATGGCAAGCGTCTGGGAGAGCGTTAAAAAGTGGTTTTACGAAAAAAAGTTAAATGTAAACCCCCTTAATTTAAATCAAAGAATTTGATGGTGCAGTTTAAAATCCGCCTGGATATACAGGTGTCCCAGACACAACCTAACTTCGTTATTTCAAATGAGAACCCCTATTTTTTATTTCAGATTCGTAATCTACGCAAAATTTCAAGTAGATTGAGTACTCATATGACGATTTTGGACAACTTTTAAAAAATGTCAAATTTTAGCGTTTTTTGCTCTAAAATCCGTTAAATTGACCTAGGAGACTCGTTTTTTTTTTAATTCCACTTATTTTTTCCCGAAGAATCCAACTGTCTCAAATTTGAGCATCTTCGCATTCTGCATCACGAGATTTCGTCGCTAATGGCCTTTTTCAAGTTAGAACCCAAATTTTTAGTTCAGAAATGAAAATTAGCACTTGTTGAAAGGAATTTTTCTTTCGGACCACAAATTTTGAAAGAGCTACAGCGTCTTTTGTGTTTATGCATCAAAATTAAAATTCCGTCAACAAATCGCTAATTTCCATTTTTGAAGTATGGAATTTGGAGTTAAACTTGAAAAAGGCCATTAGCGACGAAATCTCGTGATGCAGAATGCGAAGATGCTCAAATTTGAGACAGTTGAATTCTTCGGGAAAAAATAAGTGGAATTAAAAAAAAACGAGTCTCCTAGGTCAATTTTAACGGATTTTAGCGCAAAAAACGCTAAATTTTGACATTTTTTAAAAGTTGTCCAAAATTGTCATATGAGTACTCAAATCTACTTGAAATTTTGCGTAGATTACGAATCTGAAATAAAAATAGGGGTTCTCATTTGAAATAACGAAGTTAGGTTGTGTCTGGGACACCCTGTATATCCAGGCGGATTTTAAACTGCACCATCAAATTCTTTGATTTAAATTAAGGGGGGTTTACATTTAACTTTTTTCGTAAAACCACTTTTTAACGCTCTCCCAGACGCTTGCCATGTGTTTCCGGACACCCTGTATATCCTGAAAAGCTCATTTTTTACCCCTTTCTCTCGTTTCTGAGGCATAAAATTGACGTCCAGCTTTTAGAGAAGGTGAAAAGTATATCTTTCTTGAAATAAGGGGAATGAAGGGAATTATAGAGCCCTGACGGTTCTTTTCAATGTTTTTAAAATCTGAAGACCTAAATTTTCACTTTTTTTCTGTCAATCTAAAAATTTAAAAACCGCAAGAGCCGATTTAGGAGTCGAGGTCCGCTACAATTAATTATGTATAGCGCTAACAAACCTAAATTGAAACGCAAATGGAGTTTCAACCGCCGAATAATTAGGATTATATTTCAGTAGCCAATTTTATGAGGAATTTTATGTAAGGGTTTTATTTTAAGGGGCCGTGCTGCGCCTGGCAGAAAAAAAAATTGGGACCCGCATAGCACACGTATTTTTCTCCCCACCACAAACCGTCTTTTCTCGAGGTCCCCCTATAGATTTGAAATTTTAGTTCGCCCACCCCCCTTCCCTTCCCTCCCGCAACTCTCTCTCACCACAGAACAACAATAACCAGAAAGATATTGCTTACGGGAGAGTTGTAAACCCCGGGGTCAACGGATAATAGTACCCCTTTGACTCACTTGAGTGCGCGGTGGTCCACAAATCGGTGTTCAACAAAATATCCTTATTTATCTTTTTCGATGGTGGGCTCCGTGACCTCGAAGTTTCCCCACCCCTTCCAAGGATTAAGGGGGGAAGCAGCGAAAACTGAAAAGGGGTTATTTATTTTGATTTTTGTCTAAATACTTTTAACGTTTCGATTGTACCATCCATTTTTCCGGGCAAGTCTAACTGTCTCAAACGCAGACTAGTTTCACAGACCACAGACCTAGTTGTAGGGGCGAATTTTGCAGCTCAATTATTCATAATTATATTTATTGGGGACTTTCGTCTACTTCGTATTGTATAAAAAAGACGAACTTCCCCGATATAGCGAAAAGGAACGAAAGACAATCGTCAAATAAAAAAGTTTTTTTTACGGATAAAAGGGAAGAATATGCTACAGATACCTAGTAATACCGTTTTCGTAATTTATTTTTTAATGAATGAATGTGTACACATTTTAATTAAAGAACATATTTAATTAAAGTACATATTTTAATTGCCATCCTTAACATAAAAATATAACATGAAATAAGTAAGCTCTTTTGCGCCTGCATTTTAAAAGTGCTGTAATCTTGTCCGGTCGATGTGAGCATAAATTTGAGCTCTTCAGCGCCAGCTTCTCGAGCTTGTCGTAATCTTGTCGAACTGGAAAGCCGAGAGGGAACTAAAACCAACGATTAAGATTATATTAATTTGCAATTAAATGATACCTTACTTTACTCCGAGTGGCGACTTGAGAGGTACTCAATGATCCTTTTCGATAAGTGGTCGATGGGAGCATAAATTTGAGCTCTTCAGCGCCAGCTTCTCGAGCTTGTCGTAATCTTGTCGAACTGGAAAGCCGAGAGGGAACTAAAACCAACGATTAAGATTATATTAATTTGCAATTAAATGATACCTTACTTTACTCGAGTGGCGACTTGAGAGGTACTCAATGATCCTTTTCGATAAGTGGTCGATGGGAGCATAAATTTGGGCTCTTCAGCGCCAGCTTCTCGAGCTTGTCGTAATCTTGTCGAACTGGAAAGCCGAGAGGGAACTAAAACCAACGATTAAGATTATATTAATTTGCAATTAAATGATACCTTACTTACTCCGAGTGGCGACTTGAGAGGTACTCAATGATCCTTTTCGATAAGTGGTCGATGGGAGCATAAATTTGGGCTCTTCAGCGCCAGCTTCTCGAGCTTGTCGTAATCTTGTCGAACTGGAAAGCCGAGAGGGAACTAAAACCAACGATTAAGATTATATTAATTTGCAATTAAATGATACCTTACTTTACTCCGAGTGGCGACTTGAGAGGTACTCAATGATCCTTTTCGATAAGTGGTCGATGGGAGCATAAATTTGGGCTCTTCAGCGCCAGCTTCTCGAGCTTGTCGTAATCTTGTCGAACTGGAAAGCCGAGAGGGAACTAAAACCAACGATTAAGATTATATTAATTTGCAATTAAATGATACCTTACTTTACTCCGAGTGGCGACTTGAGAGGTACTCAATGATCCTTTTCGATAAGTGGTCGATGGGAGCATAAATTTGGGCTCTTCAGCGCCAGCTTCTCGAGCTTGTCGTAATCTTGTCGAACTGGAAAGCCGAGAGGGAACTAAAACCAACGATTAAGATTATATTAATTTGCAATTAAATGATACCTTACTTTACTCCGAGTGGCGACTTGAGAGGTACTCAATGATCCTTTTCGATAAGTGGTCGATGGGAGCATAAATTTGGGCTCTTCAGCGCCAGCTTCTCGAGCTTGTCGTAATCTTGTCGAACTGGAAAGCCGAGAGGGAACTAAAACCAACGATTAAGATTATATTAATTTGCAATTAAATGATACCTTACTTTACTCCGAGTGGCGACTTGAGAGGTACTCAATGATCCTTTTCGATAAGTGGTCGATGGGAGCATAAATTTGAGCTCTTCAGCGCCAGCTTCTCGAGCTTGTCGTAATCTTGTCGAACTGGAAAGCCGAGAGGGAACTAAAACCAACGATTAAGATTATATTAATTTGCAATTAAATGATACCTTACTTTACTCCGAGTGGCGACTTGAGAGGTACTCAATGATCCTTTTCGATAAGTGGTCGATGGGAGCATAAATTTGGGCTCTTCAGCGCCAGCTTCTCGAGCTTGTCGTAATCTTGTCGAACTGGAAAGCCGAGAGGGAACTAAAACCAACGATTAAGATTATATTAATTTGCAATTAAATGATACCTTACTTTACTCCGAGTGGCGACTTGAGAGGTACTCAATGATCCTTTTCGATAAGTGGTCGATGGGAGCATAAATTTGGGCTCTTCAGCGCCAGCTTCTCGAGCTTGTCGTAATCTTGTCGAACTGGAAAGCCGAGAGGGAACTAAAACCAACGATTAAGATTATATTAATTTGCAATTAAATGATACCTTACTTTACTCCGAGTGGCGACTTGAGAGGTACTCAATGATCCTTTTCGATAAGTGGTCGATGGAGCATAAATTTGAGCTCTTCAGCGCCAGCTTCTCGAGCTTGTCGTAATCTTGTCGAACTGGAAAGCCGAGAGGGAACTAAAACCAACGATTAAGATTATATTAATTTGCAATTAAATGATACCTTACTTTACTCCGAGTGGCGACAAGGGAGCTTCAAACATCCATCCTTGCTGTAGGCATCCAAAGCATCCCAGTATGGATCATCGAACGTGTATCCTGGTAGGAATAATGATTATCAATTATCATTAATTGTGAATCCCGGTATGGATCATCGAACGTGTATCCTGCTAGGAATAGGGATCATCATTTGTGAATCCGGTATGGATCATCGAACGTGTATCTAGGAATAGGGATCATCATTGTGAATCCCGGTATGGATCATCGAACGTGTATCCTGCTAGGAATAGGGATCATCATTTGTGAATCCCGGTATGGATCATCGAACGTGTATCCTGCTAGGAATAGGGATCATCATTTGTGAATCCCGGTATGGATCATCGAACGTGTATCCTGCTAGGAATAGGGATCATCATTTGTGAATCCCGGTATGGATCATCGAACGTGTGTCCTGCTAGGAATAGGGATCATCATTTGTGAATCCCGGTATGGATCATCGAACGTGTATCCTGCTAGGAATAGGGATCATCATTTGTGAATCCCGGTATGGATCATCGAACGTGTATCCTGCTAGGAATAGGGATCATCATTTGTGAATCCCGGTATGGATCATCGAACGTGTGTCCTGCTAGGAATAGGGATCATCATTTGTGAATCCCGGTATGGATCATCGAACGTGTATCCTGCTAGGAATAGGGATCATCATTTTGAATCCCGGTATGGATCATCGAACGTGTATCCTGCTAGGAATAGGGATCATCATTTGTGAATCCCGGTATGGATCATCGAACGTGTATCCTGCTAGGAATGGGGATCATCGTTTGTGAATCCCGGTATGGATCATCGAACGTGTATCCTGCTAGGAATGGGGATCATCGTTTGTGAATCCCGGTATGGATCATCGAACGTGTATCCTGCTAGGAATGGGGATCATCATTTGTGAATCCCGGTATGGATCATCGAACGTATCCTGGTAGGTATAGGGATCATCTTTTGTGAATCCCCTACATGTTTTTTAAAATTAAATGTTTTTTAATTTTTTAATTTTGTTTTTCCAGCACTAGCGCTGTGTTTCACGTTTAAATTTTTGCATTCTTTGTATAATTTTGTTCTTATAAGCAATTTAAGAAGGTAATTTAAATGTTCTTCACAGATAGTGCTATTAATAATTGAAGACTTAATTTTTTGAAGATATGACTTGACAATAACTTCGAACGAAATATTTAGAAAATTTTTTGCAAAAAATGTTCAAACTGACGTGAATTATCGTCATTATTTCTTGGGATGGATAAGTAAGGGAAAATTTTTTTTTTGTAGATAAAAATTCCCTTAAGTAAGTAGCTGCATTTCACTGTCCAACAGCCCTCCTTGCGAATTTTGGAGTACATTTTCGCATTTCTCGCATTTAAATTTTTCTATCGTTTTTTCACCAGGTAGCCTCCAAAGTAAGTCCAGCGGTGGTTTCCAAACTTGGCTTCTCTGGTATCTTGATCATTTTCTTCTTCCATGATATCTTCCGAATCGTCGGATTCGTAAATCAATTCGGAATATGACTCGCATTCCGCATCGTTTTGGGAATTGACTTCCTGGACGTCTTGAAAAACAAGTAACATTTCGTTTTCCTCGTCTTCTTCGCAGTTGGATGACTGACCGGGCTTCAGGAGATTTTGGGTTATCAGCTTGCAAAATTTGCCGAAACCCTCTGGCTGTAGGGTTGTCGTTATTCCCCCCTTTCTGCCTGATAATGGAAAAAAAATTTTCCAATACATCTTGGTTTAATCGTGAAGTCATTATGTATGTTATCGGGGTATTCTTTTTTTAATTGAATTATTGCATTTATCGTGGTTAAGAAGCCATCGAAACAAGGGGGCCGGTGTCGTTTGCGAACTTTAACTAAATATTTGAACATCGCTACCGCTTCAACTAATATGTTTTCGATGTGGGGACTATACTTGGAATAGGCATTGAGATTTTTTTTTGTGAAATTTACTAGAACTATTGAGAGAGTCAAACAGATCGTTAATTTTATAAAAAAAAAGTGCAGTGTCCCTTGCTGCATGATCAATTTGGCCTAAATTGATGGCGACTTCTAGGGAGGTAGCGACGGACCTACTAAATACTTGCGTGGCAAGTTTTACTTTCCATTTTATCGAAATTCGTGGGATAAATGTGCCTTTCTTCTATTTTCGGCATTGCTCGGGCTAGACTACCTTGCTGATCCAGCCTGAATAATTCGCGAATATATTGAAAAGAAATGGCTTTTCCGTGCAACTCGAAGTCCGAATCAGTCAGATTGTTGCGCAAACTTTTCAAAAGATGTGGCACGTCATACACGAAGAAAATTTTTATTCATTATGAAAAAAGAAAGGTTTTTCAGATGTGCAGCCAAGCTCATTAAACAGGCCCTGATTATGACTCCCTTGGTCACATACAAGAGCTTTCGGAACTAATTTAACATTGCGGAGTTCATCTACTGCGCGTAAAATGATTAATTTCAAGTCAGATTTATGAACTCCTGTGTCGGAGACAAAATATGCGATTGGAAGTTTCCACGGCGAAAAAAGACCGCGAATCATGAGAACTAAGACGTATTTCCCTCGACTTTTCTCCCTTCCCAAAAAAGCTAAATCTTTTATTCCTTCAACACAGTCCAAGTAAGAAGAGTATTCTACAAAGTCTTTGATGGACATTTCATCAAAACATAAGACGCAAGTTTTTTCGAAATTGTCCATAGACGAGGCTTTTAACTCTAATAAATTAAATAATTTGTTATTAAAGCCAGTTCGAAATTTTTTAATAACAATCCACTTCCTAATGGTGCTAGGAGCTGGTAAACGAATTTCTAGCTTCCTCATAAAATTGTATAGCGAAGGACTTTTAAAATGCATAGCTATTGCGAGCTCTTTTTCCTTTTCAGTGTACCGAGTTTTTTTTCTTGTGAAATAACTGCAGTTGCACAAGTGTTTTTGACCATTTTGAAAGTTTAAAAGAATCTAAAACATTATCAAACTTTTTTTCACGTCGTAATTTTAAAACCGTTTTTTTCAACTGGCAAATTCTGGAACGATAATTTTTTATTGCTCTTTACCGGCTACGTCTGACTTGGAGATTCGTAAGTCAACTTTCGACGTACTGAAGAAGTTTTAGGTTGTTCAGTGGAAGGAGAAGGCATTGCGATAGTCTCGATCACCCAAGGAGAACCCTTAATTGATTTTGTAATGGAACTAGGTGAACGGATTTCGGGAGTGAATGGGAATTCACTTTGGGGTTGGTTGTCGTTTACTTTCCCAGGTCCTTCGTAAACTTTGGAAACATTTAGAGGACAGAACTGAGGAGTAGCAGGGAGTTGTGCTGAATTGGTACACGAATCCGAATGCGGAATGGGAAGGGCATTAGGTTTCAGGCGTCCACTATGGTGATAAACATCGGACTCCCGAAAATGTAAGCTACATAAAAATCGGCGATGTAACGATTTTGGAGAATATTCAATTAAATGTACATTACCGCTATTTATTATCCACTCCCTTTGTCGTTTGGCATCGTTTGGAAACTTGAAGAAGGACAGTTCTGGGTTGCTCTTTTCGATTTCCCACACAATATTGGCACTTATTTCCTGACATTGTGTCCAACGAATTTATTTTCTTTTAAAAAAGCAAAAAACTATAAGTATCAGTCAGGTAAATTAATTAAAAATTTATGAAATTTATGAAAAAACAAATTAATGAAAAAGCACCACAGGATGGAAAATTTTTCACAACTTGTTTCGGACACGCTAAGACAGAACTAACTTCGTATTTAAAGAAAATAACATTTCTCCCCTCCAAACTTGAAGGAAAAAAAAAGTTCTAAAGCGCCGCCCCCTTTATTCCCTTTGTCCGAGGACCAGAACGCCGAAGAACCATGGCAACCCCTGCGTGACCCAGTTCGGCTTGTCTCAAATTTAAGAATGAAGGATTCGAAAACGTTAACATGCTTTTAAAATTAAATGTACTCATTTCAATATTACACATCACACAAAACACAATTTCTTTCTTTCTTCTTCTTTCTTATAAATTTAGTGGTGATAATCCATCCCACACATTCATAACAATAATAATGGGTATTGCTTGTTCATTTCTTTAAAAAAATTGAAATTTGAAGTGAGTATTTAAGGTTTCAAATACGCAACGAGAATGGAAGGACATGGTCCTTGCAAAGACGTAATGAATTTTTCAATTTGAAGGCGCCAGAAAGTATCCACTAGTGTTGCGCTCTACAGCTATATCAAAAAGTATGATAACTTGGGGTCCTTATCAGTTGGTATCCAAATTGGAAATCGCACTCTGGTGATAATTTCCAAAGCTGAGCGAAGCCGATTAGAAAAATTACCTTACATTATCCTTCTGGTGTTATTGTTGTTCTGTCTCTCACTCACACCCTTCTATTTCTCTCTCGACTGAATGCATGTAAACAAACCCGATATTTTAATCTTTTTTACTTTTTTTTATTTCTATTGTCCCCACGAAGTTCAAGAGGGTTCCCTGCTTTTTTTTTAAACCATGATCTCCTTTTTTTTTCTTCTTCTCATCTCCGATTTTTATCTCTATCTATTTAATTAAAATAATTTAATTATTATTATTTATTGTAAGTATAACTAATAATTATTAACAAAGCTCTAACCCGGATATCGAATGTACCTACGAAAAACATTTTAGCCGCTCGATAGTGTAAAACGGAGCTTCTTATGCGAATTAGAATTAGTAGCCGGCCTCCAAAAATCACGAAATTTTAAACATAGAAAGGTCAGAGTCCAAGGTTTTCATAAAACAAGGGCGCCAGCAATACCTCAAAAACTGTGGGAGATAAAGGCGTTGAAGTCGGAACCCCGTCAGCTAGGGCAGACAGGTTAGGATTGAGGTGGAATAGTAAGTAAGGTAACTGTTAAAAAAAATTGTATTCAAACACGAACACACAAGAAAAAAAAAAAAATTTATTTTATACAACAAAAATCCAAAGTTCAGTAAATTAAATCATATAATTAAATCAGTAATTTAATTTTTTTCTGGCATTACTATCCTAAAAAAAGTAACAATATTATTATCATTTATCGTTGTAGCAAGCCTGGCCTCCTCTTGGCTGCTTCACTCATCGCCATTGCGGAGGAGTCTATAAGGCCATCACCTACCTAGATTACAATTAATTACAAAAAAAAAATTCAAATTTATTATTAATTAGGTACCTTCGACTCGATATCTCGAATTTTCCTGGAGATAAAAACGGGATGTCCATGAATGATAGAAGTTCATGCGCTTGGCTGTGTCCGATCCCAATTGATAGGGCACCAACACAGCGCAAGTATTTATATCCATTAATTTATCGGGCAGGTCGGAAAATATTCTCACTTCATGGTCACATAACTGGCACTTAAAATAATAAGTAGATATAACCCGTTTTTGAATTCTTTCGTGAAAGACATATGTGACCAATTACAGTCGAAAGGTCCAGGTGAGAGCTGGCATTTTGAATTTGATCAAATAAGGACGGCACATTAATATTCTTCTCCCCGTCAACTGCAAAGAGAGGTAGGGAATAGCAGGAGAGGTAATTAAAGGAGGTGGCGAAGAAAGACTCGGGCTAAAGGAGGTGGAGAAGAAAAATTCGGGCTAAAGGACCTGTCGGCGGAACAGTGATGGGGGATGAAGGTGGAGAACTTTCTGAATGGGTAGAAGCAAGGGAAGAAGAGTTGGGCGCAATCTGGAACAATTTAAAGAGAGTGAGAAAGAAAAACTAAAAATAAACAAGAAAAAAAAAGCCCTCATGACTTTTCGGAAGAATAAAATCCAACTTACCTTTTTACAGTGACGGTTTCCGTGAAATCTACGCTTCTTAGCTCTGGACGGGTAATATTTCTTGTCATTTTTAGCCATATTATCGATATTTCACCACTTTCACAGATAAACAATTTCATACACAAACGTTGGCTACTTTCGAAGGTTAGGTGTAAACAATAAACATGGGTTTTAAACATTGCGCATGCGCAAAGGCTTTGATGGGTTCTTGAAAAACCAAAGTTACAGACCGTTCACTCCGAGTTGGCGGAGTTTCTTAGAACTACGAGGCCCGTTCTGATTGGCTCGTTTTTTACCGCCATATTCATTTCATCCGTTTTTCGTATTTTCTCGTTCAAGGATATCTCAAAAACCCGTGACCGATTTGCTTCAAATTTTGTACGTATTACTTTAATTTATTCTTAAGAAGATGAATTAAAAAAATTTTTTAAAAATGAACAAAATTTAATTTTTTTTTTTCGATTAATATTTTAACACCAAAATAATCCTGTTTTTTACGATATTTTTAGTTCATCCTGGAGGGAATTTAATGCTGTTTCTTTTGGTAAAAATCTTATGAAAATCGGTTAATTATTCTCGAGATATCCTTGAAACCGTGAATTCAGTGCCACGGCACGGCCCCTTAAGGTCGAAAAGCGAGTAGAATCTCATATCGCCTTAGGTCAAATCCTTCATCACGTAATGAACTCCCGGATTGGAATCGCCTTTCGAACAATGAGCTCCTTCCTTTTAAATCACCCCTTTTGTTTTTCCGCCCTCTATTTCAACCGCATCGAATATAGTTTTTTTTTATTTAAAAATGAAACGAAATCGCTCTATTTTAAGGGATGCTGGAAGCCGATTGTGCTCCTGTGAAGCCCTACTAAAGCCTATTTACTAGGAAGCAATGTTGACCATTTTCCAATATTACTCACGGAAATAATTCTTAGTTACCTTCATCCAACTGAACTTTCGGGCGTTTTTACCTGGATTTTTTTTTGGTTTAGGTTTTTGGAAACCCCATTTATGCTGTTTTGGGCTGTCCTAAGGTTTTTGTTCGAGAATTCTTTTTTTTTTTTCTAAATTTTTATTTTGGCGTTTTTCGGTATTTTTCAAGAAGCCCGATTTTTTGGCGTTTTGTAAGGTTTTGTACTTTTTTTACCTAGCTTTTTTATGCTTTTTTAAAACCATTTTACTTGTTTTTAGGCGTTTTTCTAGGATTTATTCCTAGAAAAACCCCAAATTCGGGAAATTTGCGTTTTCTCGGTTTTTTGGTTTGAGAAACTCCATTTTTTAAAACCCATTTTTACTTGTTTGTAGGCGTTTTTTCTCGGATTTACTCCCAGAAATACCCCAAAATTTCGGGAAATTGGCGTTTTCTCGGTTTTTGGTTTGAGCAACTCCATTTTTACTTGTTTTTAGGCGTTTTTTCTCGGATTTACTCCCAGAAATACCCAAATTTCGGGAAATTTGGCTTTTTCTCGGTTTTTGGTTTGAGAAACTCCATTTTTAAACCCATTTTTACTTGTTTTTAGCGTTTTTCTCGGATTTACTCCAGAAATACCCCAAAATTCGGGAAATTTGGCGTTTTCTCGGTTTTTGGTTTGAGAAACTCCATTTTTACTTGTTTTAGGTTTTCTCGGATTTACTCCCAGAAATACCCAAAACTTCGGGAAATTTGGCGTTCTCGGTTTTTGGTTTGAGAAACTCCATTTTTTAAAACCCATTTTTTACTTGTTTTAGGCGTTTTTCTCGGATTTACTCCCAGAAAATACCCCAAAATTTCGGGAAATTTGGCGTTTTCTCGGTTTTTGGTTTGAGAAACTCCATTTTTACTTTTTTTTTGGCGTTTTTTCGGATTTACTCCCAGAAACCCAAAATTTCGGAAATTTTGCTTTTTCTCGTTTCTGGTTTGAGAAACTCCATTTTTTAAAACCCATTTTTACTTTTTTTAGGCGTTTTTCTCGGATTTACTCCCAGAAATACCCAAAATTTCGGGAAATTTGGCGTTTTTCTCGGTTTTGGTTTGAGAAACTCCATTTTTACTTGTTTTAGGCGTTTTTTCTCGGATTTCTCCCAGAAATACCCCAACTTCGGGAAATTTGGCGTTTTCTCGGTTTTTGGTTTGAAAACTCCATTTTTTTAAAACCCATTTTTACTTGTTTTTAGGCGTTTTTCTCGGTTTACTCCAGAAATACCCCAAATTTTGGAAATTTGGCGTTTTCTCGGTTTGAGAAACTTTTGGCGTTTTCCTCGTTTTTATGGTCTAGATTCCTATAATACCCGATTTTTTCCATCTAGAAGCTTTTCAAAATAACTCATCTCTTGTTAAATTTAATTTGAAAATTATTGACCCTCGTCATGAGAAGAATTTCAATATTCATCCGACATTCCGAAGCCTTCAATTTCTCTCCTGAAAGTTGAAATAATCCATCCTCATTTGTAAAATGCATAATTTTAATGATGAAGGAATTAAGGGAGGATTCCCTCTTAATTTAGACAGCAAATCCCTGAACTTATCGGAGTCCACTCTGTCCGTTTGCACATCGTTAATTTTCAATTAACCCACGCGAAAAAAATTTTTCCCCCTTCTTGAGCATTTAACCTTAATTGTTTTTCCTAAACAAACAGCGATTAACTCGTTTAATTTTTTTAATGGTTTAAATATTAAGCCACGCCCATTAGATATTGAATTAAGTGATATGAGGTTTTAAGTTGGTTGCTTTGTACATATTTCGTTGTGAGCAACGGTTTTCGGTTTTTCCCTTCCATCTTGGAAACCGTCGCTCAAAACGAAAAAATGCCCTAAGTAAAAGTTGTAGCTACGGAAATTTACTACATAAAATATCTTATTGGTTTTTTCCGTCAGAGCATATTTTAGGAGATATGAAGGTTTTAAGTTTTCAGACAGGCTCTGTAGGATTATTAGTTTAACCTCATAACTCCTTAAATATTGCTCTTACGCAAATAATGAATAAAGAAATTTTTGTAGGAATCTTTGTACCTACAACTTTTACTTAGGAAATTTTTTCGTTTTGAGCGACGGTTTCCGAGATAGAAGGGAAAAACCGAAAACCGTTTGCTCACAACGAAAAATGCAAAGCAACTCACTTAAGAACCCTCATATCTCCTTAAGTATTGCACTGACAAAAAACCAATGAGTCTTTTTTGTAGGAATTTCCGTACTACTTTACTTAGGACGTTTTTTTGTTTTGAGCGACGTTTCCGAGATAAAAGGGAAAAAACCGAAAACCGTTGTTAACAACGAAAATTTGCAAAGCAACCAACTTAAATACTTCCATATCTCCTAAAGTATTGCTCTGACGGAAAAAACTAATAAGATATTTATGTAGTAAATTTCAGTACCTACAACTTTTACTAAGACATTTTTTCGTTTTGAGCGACGGTTTCCGAATAGAAGGGAAAAACCGAAAACCGTTGTTAACAACGAAAAATTCGCAAGCAACTCACTTAAAAACCATCATACCTCCTTAAGTCGTCTTAATTTTCTTACGGAATTTATTCAAAAATCAATAAATTCGATTTCTGTAAAAACAGACTTTATTGTTTAATCTTTTGATAAACGTCGGGAGTAATACTCCAGGTGTTAAAGATTGGTATATCATTTTTATGTGAACCTTAAAGATAAGATAAGAGACAAAGTTTATAATTTTTTTCTCTCCTTTTAGATTTAAATAAATGAGTGAAATTTTATTTTTAAGGTCGTTTTTCTCGAAAATTTACTCAGTTTTTGAAAATAGGAGTTATGGATAAACTTATAGGGGCCCCTAGCGGGGGCGCCCCCAATTCGGATGGAGATCCTGTCTTCATTTATGGACCACAATGAGTCTCCACGGGCCAGCTCTCTTAAACGAAGCAGCAGTTTTAAAAATTACTTAAACTACCAATCTGGGGTTCATCAGGTAAATTTCTCTTATTCATACTTTCTGAAAGACTTAAAAAAAAAAAAAAAGTTGGGAAAGACCCTTCCCAGAAATCCGACGTGGAGGGTATCACGATACTTCTCATGAGGCGCTCCGGTACGAAGGGCGAACTCAACAAACGTAGTTTCGAGATATTCGCGTTTTATAGTTTTATGTTACGGGCGAACTCCACAAAAAAGTCATGCCCTGGAATGGGAAAAGGAGTGGGGGGTTGTGGACTAGGATGGATTCGCCCTTCGTACCCGCTCGGATATCGCAGTTAGAGCTTTGCCGCATATCGGTTTTACGTATTTAAAGGGGAAAAAAGGGCGAACAACTTAAAAATTATATGGGTGTATTCACCAAGAGGTCTAGAATCTGAAAATGAAAAAAAAAATTTGTCCGATTGAGTTCGCCCTTCGTACCCGGAGCGCCTCATATTTAAAAAATACGAGAAGCCTATTTAAACAAAAAAAAAGAAAAAACCATATTTTTAATTATTCATACATTAAAGCGCCTGCCGCTAATTTTAATTATTAAAAGAAAGAAAGTAGAGTTTTGAACAAATTAAAGCGCATAATATAATTAAAAACACGTAATTTTATGTAATGGATGTATTATTTAGGAGGAAAAAAAATGGAAAACATATTGGAAAAAGATTTTTCTTGGCGTAGTTTATTGCGTATGATGTAGGCTGGAACGTCAGTTAGAAAAAGGTCTATTTCTTATCGTTTTATTCGTTTAATTTTTTGAAACTCTATTACGCCGAATATTTTTCGTGTTTCCTCAAGGAAGTTAAGGAGGAAGGCGTTCAACATACGCATTTCACTTAAAGCAGTTGAACATAAAAATCTGCATTTCGACATAATCGTGCAGTCGCCATAACGTTTCACCATAAAAGCTTTCCAATTGAACATAAAGGTTCAAAAGTTCAAAATTTGAGCTAATGCATTTCAACATAAAGCGTTTCGCCATAAACGTTTTCAATAATGAAGGCGAAATAAAAG
>JACGAQ010004093.1:0-19467 GCA_014119065.1 Orius insidiosus | reverse complement strand
TTTCGAAAATATATTTTTTTTAAATTTATCTTGAAAACAGTGAGTCCTAGAGAAAAATGAATAGAAAAAATTAAAGAGAATTAAATTTCCAACAGATTTTTTGTGCATTTTTTCAATATCTGTATTGGTTTACGATTTACAAGCCTTTAAAAATTAACCTTCTTAATGGTTATACTTCAATACCTTCTTACACGGAGAAGGTCAACTTTTGATGGCTTTAAACGCCTAAAATGTTTAAAATTTGAAAAAAACTAGGTGTTACAAAATGAAACTCGGCTAAATCTACAAAATTTAAATTTACCCTGTGGATGAGCTTCATTTGTAGGTACACCTAATAATTATTTTTCGTTATTTGGATTGTTTGAGACATTTTTGAATTCAAGTTGTCGCTCAAACGTTTGTTTGAAACATAAAAACAAGCATTCTGTACCCCAATTCTACGGCATTTGTATTTGATATGATGTTTGAGTTGTGACATGTTGAAGGATGGACAGCATACAAAAATGGTTTCAAAAAAACATTTGAAAAAGTCCATTTCGTTGAAGCAAAACTTCAGAATTAAAAAATATTAGCTTTGTTCCCACAGTTAGAAACTGGAGACGTCAACATTGACGTCATGACTTCAGATTTGACGTACAAACGATGTGAACGACCTTCTGCGCATGCTCCTGGAGTTCAAACCAGTTTTAATGTGGTGGAACAAATGATCTCGTAAGTCTCCAATATCTAAATAATATCTAAATCTAAAAACAAAAGTCCTTTCACAAAATCTAGGAAGCCCTTGAGTGAGTTTGACCACTCACTCAATAATGAATTTCAATCAATGATTTATGCGCCCATCCAAAAATTGCAAAAAATCATGAAAATTCTGCTATCCTCGAATGTCTCCAAAACTTTTGGAAAGACTACAAAGTTATGATTTATGTGCCTACAAAAGAGCTTGCAAAAAAATTTTCGATTTCTCGAGAAATTTTAAATTTGGCAACAAAGCGTTATATTAGGTCTACAAAATGAAACTCGGCTAAAATCTACAAATTCAAATTTACCCTGTGGCTGAGTTTCATTTTTACACCTAATAAATAAAAATTGTAGGAAATTAATTTTCTATAAATTTGTCTTAATTATTTTTTTCTAGGATGCACCATTTTCGGAAATAATTTTTTTTAAATAAATTTATCTTGAAAACAGTGCGTCCTAGAGAAAAAGAATAAATAAAAATTAAAGAAAATTAATCCAACAGATTTTATTTAGTGCATTTTTTCAATATCTGTAACGGTTTACGATTTGCAAGCCTTTAAAATTAACCTTCTTAATGGTTATACTTCAATAACCTTCTTACACGGAGAAGGTCAACTTTTGATGGACTTTAACGCCTAAAATGTTCAAAATTTTGAAAAAATGACTACTAGGTGTACAAAATGAAACTCGGCTAAAATCTACAAAATTCAAATTACCCTGCGGTTTCATTTTGTTCACCTAATATTTCGGCTTTATAGAGTCGTTCCTTAAAAAAATTTTTTTCAAAAAACTCTATCATTTTTGCATGATAAAACCATTTTAATTTAATTTTAACCTTCGTGTATATTTAATATTCAGTGAAGAAGAGGATAAAGTTTAATGGTGTGTTTAAAATTTTGTGTATAGCTGACGTTGTTTCGGAGTAAATTTATACAAGTTGTGTAGGTATAGAGAGAGATAACTTGGGGCGTTACTGAAGGGGTCGGAACTCCGGAGGACCTCCTAACTTGCTGAAAATTACCCCTGATGGGGACACTAACGATGGCCGAGTGCGAATAAGGCGGTGGGGAAAGGGCGGGTGAGTTCCTTTCATGCACCTAAGAGTTTATTCACGAGTTTTCTTGATATTCATACCTTTTTCTTAAATGTTAATCGCTTTTTCGAGGAAAATTATAAGATAAATAAACGATATTAAAGTTAAACAGGTGCACGTTTGAGTTTTATCTTCGGAAGCGCTCCGGTGAGGGCGTCTTTAATTATTTAAGTCTCAACCCCGCCGAGAGAAGGTTTTTCCACTGAATAAAGAAAGAGCACTTTTTCATCTTCTTTCTACCGTTCCAGAAATTGAGAAAATGCGGAGAAATACAGCTGTAATCATCACATCTAAATTGTTCTTTTTTTCCCGGTTCAAAATAATTGAAAAATAAAATTTGAAACACAAAAAATCCCTTTCACAAATATCGATCAGCGTCTTGAAAAAAGTGTGAAGAAAACCGGCGGAGCTTACCTTGAGTGCTTTGAAGGAGCCATGTCGGCCACGGGGAACTCACTGGCACTCCAAGTCTCACCCAGGGCGGATCCCCACTTTCACCCCACTATCCTTCCTCTTCTTCAGAAGCTCTTGTTTGAAGAGACTGTAAACAAGGATGGCAAAAGGTCAAAATTCACTTTGCTCTGTCACTATCTTCTGTATACTATTCCCCAACATACCCCCTTAAAAAGTTTAATCAAATTGCCAAGATTTTTTATTGATAAATTATTTTTGTTCCAACCACAGTTTGAAACTCCTGGAGCGTGCGCTGAAGGATTTGCAAGTCAACTTTGACGTCAGACGACTTCAGATTTGACGGACAAACGATTTGAACGAAGTGAAATATGACGTCTAAATCCTTCTGCGCATGCTCCAGTAGTTCGAAACCAGTTTCTGCTGAACAAAGTATTGAAAAGAGCTCCGAAGTACGAGGAGAAAACATTATTGCTGAAGGGAACGATTTGTCGCCGGCAGTAAGAGGTCGAAGGTTTCGATGTTTACTTTCTGAAAGAGAAGTCAACTTTTCAGACGACTTCAGATTTGACGGAAAACGATTTGAACGAAGTCAAATTGACGTCCAAATCCTTCTGCGCATGCTCCAGTAGTTCGAAACCAGTTTCTGCTGAACAAAGCTATTGAAAAGAGCTCCGAAGTACGAGAAAAAAAATTATTGCGTCGCCGGCAGTAAAGAGGTCAAGGTTTCGATGTTTACTTTCTGAAAGATAAGTCAACTTGACGTCAGACGACTTCAGATTTGACGGACAAACGATTTGAAACGAAGTCAATTGACGTCCAAATCCTTCTGCGCATGCTCCAGTAGATCGAAACCAGTTTCTGCTGAAACAAAGCTATTGAAAAGAGCTCGAAGTACGAGGAGAAAAAAAACGATCGCCGGCAGTAAAGAGGTCCAAAGGTCAAGGCTCGATGTTTACTTTCTGAAAGAGTATGGATGACCCTCCATGTCCAGTTTTATGGAGGGAGTTTCCCACTCAAAATAGAGGATAAGGATTACTGATCTTAGCGATTGCAAGGCTTAAATTTTCCGGGATTTTCTCGCTTTTCTGACCTCCTCCTGCGCTAAAAGCCCGGTATGGCATTGCTTGGGGAAGGGCTTATAGTTAGGGATCTGTCCCTCGGGAGAAAATGACAAGGCAAACCCCAAAAATCGTGGCCAGTCATCCGTCTTTCCTCCTGCGCGAAGGCCGAAAGCCAAGTAAGCATCCTTGACAATGGGATTGAATAATAGTTTTTCGACGAAATTTGATAGAAGGCCCAAAATTGCACTAGTAAATAGAATAGTAACGTAAAATATCACAAGTCTAAAAGACCAGTAACAAAATAAATTCAATCTCTCAAAAATATTATTTTTTTAAAACTTCCGTCGACCTGTTTTCCGCAAAACTTTTAAAATCTTCCTTTTGTAGTTATTTTGAGTATGTCAAAGCTTTTTTCAAAAATCGCCAAAAATCTGTGAGATCTTCAGCCAGTTTTTGTTGTTTTTCTTATGCCTCTTTCTTTTAACAAAAAAGGTAAAGGCTTCTTCTTTTGCCTTAGTAGGAAAACTAAAATGTTGACGAACTTTTTTAGGGATGAAAAAAAAATATTTAAAAATTTAACTTTCACTAAAGCCTTTTAAAGAAATTTAGAGTTGATGGACAAAAACTTCGTTTGGGTCTAACGTTAAAGAAAGAACGAGCTGGGAGAGGAGAAAAAAAAAGTAATGCGTTTACTGTGAAAGTGAAAAGATGAGGGTGTGCCTCCTCCGGGCCATTTGTGCTTTCATTTTAGACAAGGGCATAAAGTAACGTTTGTGTTTTATCGGAGCACCCTGTATAAAAAAAGTGGTGTCAACGTCCGATGGACCCAATAACTTCCTCCTTTCGAATCCTCTCAAAAACGTATATACGCTTTAAATAAATTAGATTTTCTGTTAATATTAATTCTTAAGTTCTCCCAAGTTCTGTGAAAGTTACTCCTGATTCCTTCCTAAAGCCCTTCTCTCCCATATAATTATTTTGTCTCGTGCTTTTTTCGGAATTTCACTTTCGTTCGGGACCCGTTATTTTTCAACGTCCACGATATATGTTTTTTCAGTATATTAATCTATTTTTAAATTCAGAATAGCAGGGACAGGTAGATTTCTATCTTCAATTTAAGGGGAACTATTTTCCGTTTATTGATCTCTCAAATTCAGTGAATAATTCTATACAATTAATAATAAGTTTCTCGAAAGCCTACATTTATAATTGTTACCTTCCTACCTTCCCGCAGTCTTGGAGAAGTTATTTCACTGAAAAATTTAGGAATAAACTGAAAATCACCTGATGAGTCTTATTAAGGGGATAGAGGGTTTTAAGTTGGTTGCTTTGTACATATTTCGTTGTGAGCAACGGTTTTCGGTTTTTCCCTTCTATCTTGGAAACCGTCGCTCAAAACGAAAAAATGTCTAAGTAAAAGTTGTAGCTACGAAATTTACTACATAAAATATCTTATTATTTTTTCCGTCAGAGCAATATTTTAGGAGATATGAAGGTTTTAAGTTTTCAGACAGGCTCTGTAGGATTATTAGTTTTAACCTCATAACTCCTTAAATATTGCTCTTACGCAAATAATAAATAAAAATTTTTGTAGGAAATCTTTGTACCTACAACTTTTATTAGGACATTTTTTCGTATTGAGCGACGGTTTCCGAGATAGAAGGGAAAAACCGAAAACCGTTGCTAACAACGAAAAATTTGCAAGCAACTCACTTAAGAACCTCATATCTCCTTAAGTATTGCTCTGACAAAAAACCAATGGTCTTTTTTGTAGGAATTTTTGTAGCTACGACTTTTACTTAGACGTTTTTTCGTTTTGTGCGACGGTTTCCGAGATAGAAGGGAAAAACCGAAAACCGTTGTTAACAACGAAAAATTTGCAAAGCAACCACTTAAAACCATCTCCTAAAACCGGAAACTATAATATTTTGTTTTTTCATCTTTACTGATGTTTTTTGACGATTCTTTCCTTTTTTAATATTAAAAATGCTCAAAGTACCTGAAAATAAAATTGAAATCCCGTTTGATAGTAGTAGTCAGAAGCTTGGATTTTAAACTTTCTCAATGAGAAGGCATTGTGTCTATGGAAAATGGGATCTTTATAATGAGGTTGTCTTTGGTGCCGGCCGTCCGTCAAATTTTTCCGGAGCTTCACGGCCGCAATTTCCGTGTTTCCACCAAATTTCAAGTTCGCAAAAATGACCTGTCTGCCTAAAGTTTTGCGCTACGTCTGTACTGTTGCTCCGATCTTCACCTCATCAAAAGAAACAAAAAGTAGGGAGAAATTTGGTGTGTCCTTCCCGTTCCTTACGGCCTGATGGGCGAAGACTTCAATTTTTTTTTACCTTGATACAGAAAATTTCATTTTTTTAGTGATGAAAAATTACTACGTTGCCCTACTTTGAGGAAGTTCCCGCCGGGGCAAAATAATAAAGTTTGGTTGCTTCTTTAGTTTTTCCACTTTGACGAATAAGGAAAAAAAGATAACGACAACATTCTTGGACCATGTCCGCTTCCTGAATAGGCATACGTAGATATTAAAAAAGAAAGAAAATAGACGTTGAGAAAGAAAGGAAATTCCTCCAGTTAAATTGACTGTGAAATGCGGACATAAATTAGGCAGTCGACATCTACGTGCGATTACGTCCGGAATTGAACTTCCCGTAAGCAATTACACTGGTTTATTTAATACCAATTATTTTTCCAGCTTCTACATCAATCAGAAGTTTCTACATTGATAGAAAAATATTATAATAAGTAATTTTCGTTCGTCATTTTGAAAATCGATTGCAGCCTATGACTTCCTTGACTTCATAACTTTGATGTTTTCACCTATTAAAAGGTGGCAAAAGGCCCATTTACCGTAATTCAATAGCTAAGCGATATTTGGAATTAACGTCTGAAAACGCAATTCTGTTTTGGAATTACGAGCCGTCGAATCCTTTCTCAATAGGCGGTTTTCTCATTTTAGTATGAAACGTTTAGCTAAAACGGTTTTGAGCGCTTCATAATCGAAGGCTCTAAAATAGAAAATTACACTTCTGATGTGGTTTAAAGCAAATTTTCCTTATTTGCTCAATAGGAGGCGTACGTGGGTGAACGGTCAAGTACTCTAGAATACACTGGACTCACCCGCAAAAACTATTTTTTAGGAAGCTCTTCAAACTAGTTGATTTAAGCATTCCATAGACATAATCTGACACTTTTGGGGAAGGGTGAAAAATCTAGGTGCCGGAAAAAACGTTTTTAACATTTCAGTGTTGGTAGTAAGACTTTGAAGGATGAAAGGGCGTTTTTAAGATTACTCAGTCACCCGTAAATTCGGCGATCAACTTTGACCGAGATTTTTTGATAAAATGCTTTAAAATCATACGATATTTCCCCCTCCCAAATAATGAGTTCAATAACTATTTTAAATGTCAATTTAACCATTGGAGAGCTCTTTGTGCCGAAAACTGACTTTGTAGCGTCTTTTTATGCCGCAAAACTGAATCTCTAGCGCCATTTATGCCAAAAAACTGAATCTCTAGCGCCATTTTATGCCAAAAACTGACTCTCTAGCCCTTTTTTATGACGAAAACTGACTCTGTGGGGCCTTTTATGGCAAAAAACTGACTTTGTAGCTCCTTTTTATGCCGAAAACTGACTCTCTAGAGCCATTTTATGCCAAAACTTAATCTATATTTTTTTTTTTTTTTTTTTTAAATTTAATATAATTAAATTAATTATTTAATTTTTTTTTTTTGAGAAGAAATGCTGCTATATGGCCTTTTTATGCCGAAAACTGACTCCATAGCGTCTTTTGTGCCGAAAACTGACTCTGTAGCTCTTTTTTATGCCAAATACTTACTCTGTAGCTCCATTTATGCCGAAAAACTGACTATCTAGTGCCATTTTATGCCAAAACTGACTATCTAGCGCCATTTTATGCCAAAACTTAATCAATATCTTTTTTTTAATTAATATAATAAATTAATAATTAAATTTTTTTTTTTTTTTTGAGAAGAAATGCCGCTATAAGGCCTTTTTATGCCGAAAACTGACTCCATAGCGTCTTTTTGTGCCAAAAACGACTCTGTAGCTCTTTTTTATGCCAAATACTTACTCTGTACCGCCATTATATGCCGAAAACTGACTATCTAGCGCCATTTTATGCCAAAAACTCACTCTATAGCGCCTTATTATGCCAAAAACTGACGCTATAGCGCCTTTTTTGTCGAAAACTGACTCTGCAGCTCCTTTTCATGCCATTAACTAACTCTCTAGCGCTTTTTTATGCCAAAAACTGACTCTGTAGCGCCATTTTATGCCGAAAACTGACTATCTGGCGCCATTTATGCCAAAAACTGACTATCTGGCGCCATTTTATGCCAAAACTTAATCTATATCTTTTTTTTTTAATTTAATATAATTAAATTAATTATTTAATTTTTTTTTTTTTTGAGAAGAAATGCCGCTATAAGGCCTTTTTATGCCGAAAACTGACTCTGCAGCTCCTTTTCATGCCATTAACTAACTCTCTAGGGCTTTTTATGCCAAAAACTGACTCTGTAGCGCCATTTTATGCCGAAAACTGACTATCTGGCGCCATTTTATGCCAAAAACTGACTATCTGGCGCCATTTTATGCCAAAACTTAATCTATATCTTTTTTTTTTAATTTAATATAATTAAATTAATTATTTAATTTTTTTTTTTGAGAAGAAATGCCGCTATAAGGCCTTTTTATGCGAAAACTGACTCTGCAGCTCCTTTTCATGCCATTAACTAACTCTCTAGCGCTTTTTTATGCCAAAAACTGACTCTGTAGCGCCATTTTATGCCGAAAACTGACTATCTGGCGCCATTTTATGCCAAAAACTGACTAACTGGCGCCATTTTATGCCACTGATTCTTATCGCTTTTTTATGCCAAAAACTGACTCTAGTGCCATTTAATGCCGATAACTGACTCTCTAGCGCCGCTTTATGCCGAAAACTGACTTTATAGCCCTTTTTTATGCCGAAAACTGACTTTATAGCCCTTTTTTATGCCGAAAACTGACTCTGTAGCTCCTTTTCATGCCATTAACTGACTCTCTAGCCCTTTTTTTGCCAAAAACTTACTCTGTAGTGCCATTTAATGCCGAAAACTGACTCTCTAGCGCCGCTTTATGCCGAAAACTGACTTTATAGCCTTTTTTATGCCGAAAACTGACTCTGTAGCACCTTTTTATGTCGAAACTGACTCTATAGCGTCTTTTGTGCCGAAAACTGACTCTGTTGCGCCTGATTTTTCCTCTCAAGAAAGCCTATGAATAAATTATAAGCGTTATGCATTTTGAACACGATCGGAAGAGTGTATCAAGAACATGTCCGGGTGAAGCAAATCAAAAAGTTTGATCAAAGAGATCATAGTATTGTTTATGAATATAAATGAGTTCTTCTAAAGCTTTGAATCTGTGGGAAAACGAGTCCGTAGGACGTGTTCCCTCTCGGACGGGTTAGTTAGCCTTCCGGAGAATAAAAGCTTAACTAAGAGCTGTCGACGAGTCTAGATAGTACGTTTGTCGAAGATAATGCCACATCTGGGTGCTCTCCGAGCGTTGCGAGGGCGGGCGAGAAGAAAGTTGTGCCATAAAACGCGGCCCCGGCCGGTTCGACTCGTTCGCAGAAGGGACTTTAAACTCCTCAGTTTGACCCGCATTTCCATTAACGGAAACGACCACCAATCACGCTCTATCCAGTTTGGTACAATACGGAATTCATTGTTTCCTTTTCGCTACCTATTTCGACGAGTCAACAAACAGAAAAAAAAAATCTTTTAGTAATCCATGACTTTCTAGAGTTAAATGCTGCACCGTCGGCCTTCTCCTAATTATAAAAATTGATTTCTTCACATTTTAAAAGATAGAGAAATAAGCTACATTTTCAGTTTTCCTCCCCGAAAAATGAAAATCCTCCTCCATTAGCAACCAAGCGATAGCATTTAGAACAGTATTTATTATTTACTCGGTGCCGTGAATCGAATATCCGCTTACCCATTTAGGTTATTTTGAGAAATGTTCCGCTAAAGAGATTTCAAAAATAGCTTTAAAAATAGTCAAAAATCCCAGTTTCATTTCGCTCAGTATTTTGGCAAATCATTTTTAACTTCCATAAAGAAGATATTGTGATACCCTACACGTCGGGTTTTGGGGAGGGGTCTTCCAGACCCCGAAGGGTCAATTTGAATATTGATCTTTACCGATCCGAACTTTGTCTTTGGTGCCGGCCGGCCGTCCGTCCGTAGCATTCTTTTCCGGACACTTGACGGTCACAGTTTTCAACCGATTTTATCCAAATTTTCTTTAAGTGGTGAACAAAAAACTGACGAGGGCGATTTTGAATTTCGAAAAAATGGCGGAGATATTTTGTCTGTTTGAAATTTAAAAATTTCGCTACGGCCGAACCGTTGGTCCGATTTTCACCAAATTTTCACCAATCGCTCCTTATATTTTTGAAGAATTTTTGGTGTAAAAAAATTGCCACTTTTAATTATCATTTTTTTAGTAGGAGAAATTTTATACTTCTACCCTTTACGAGAGGCACATCCGTTGGCCAAAGAGCCCATTATTTCTACGTGGCACTTATAAACATTTTTCGAAAAAAAAAAAAGAAAAAAAAAAAGGAAACCCGGAAAATTTTTCGAAAAAAAAATGTTTTTTTTACAAAAAAAACTTAGAAAAATTTTTCGAAAAAAAAAAGAAACCCGGAAAATTTTTCGAAAAAAAAATTTTTTTTTACAAAAAAAACCTTAGAAATTTTTTAGAAAAAAAATCTCGGAAAATTTTTGGGAAAAAAACAAATCGGACAATTTTCAAAAATAAACTTGGAAAATTCTCCTTTATACTTTCCCTCCCTTATACATCCCCTTCCGTTATACTTTCATTCCCTTATACTTCCTCTCCGTTATACTACCCTCACTTAAACTCCCCCCTCCCATATACTTCCCCTCACTTATACTTCCCCCTCCCATATTTCCCACTCCGTTATACTTCCCCTCCCATAACTTCTCCCTACGTTTTACTTCCCCTCCGTTATACTTCCCCCTCCTATATAGATTCTTCTCTTTAAGGAAGTTTTCGTTGGAAGCTCTTCAAACCAGTACTTTTAAGAATTTTAGGTGTAAAAATTTTATCATTTTCTTTACATTTTGCATTATTTTAGTAGGGAGAAATTTCATACTTCTAAGCCTTACGAGAGGGACCTCTCTTGGGCAAAAATTCCCCTCCCTTATACTTCCACCTCCGTTATACTTCCCCCTTCGTTATACTTCCCCCTTCGATTTACTTCCTCTCCCTTGTATTTCTCCCTCCCTTGTACTTCCCCTCCCTTATACTTCCCCCTCCTATATTGTTACTTCTCCCAGCTGCAGACTAGTACTTTTGGAGAAGGGATGCCTGTCACCCGTGGTGACCTTCCACATTTTTCCCCTTTCTAAAATAGTGGAATTGCTACCAACGGAGGCACCGAAAAATACTACGGCCGGCCGGCCATAACCACAAGCAAAATTGATATCGATGTAGATCCTAAATCAATTTGAGGTCACCCTAAAATCCCAAAAAAAACCTCGACAAGCACGGTAAAACAATAGGTATTGTAAAATGCTAATAATGATCAAATGTTCCCGTCTACCACATAAAATGCATAAATTAAAATTCAAATGAATCTTTTAAAGTAACGAATCGTGTCTGTCCATTAAAACATAATAACGAAACAACCAAAACGATCGATTGACCTCATTGAAAAACGCAGCGAAAATTTTGATATTTAAAAAATTACAAGTTTATAAATGTTGTTATTTTATCAAAAAGCTTTATCTTCAAAGTTTTTCCTCTTTTCAGAAAACGTAATTATGCGTCATAAAATTTAATGATGATATCATTATACAAACTACTCATTGTCAAAATATGAAAAACAAATATAACCGGACATGAATTCAATTTACTATAGAAGGTGCAACATTATAAACAGCTTTGTAAATTGAAAAACAAATTGACATTTGACATACCCAGTTCGGATAATCAGATTCTTCATTCCCATTGTTTCCCTAATTAGAAACAAACAAAGTTGTAACAAATAAATCTAAAATAAGGCTGTTTATTTAATTAAAAATGTTGCTAATCAATAAATATTTGATTGAGGAAAAAATGAAGAAAGAGATTTTTTTGCCACTTTCACTGGCATTAGAGATTGAAAGGAAACGTTCTAAATTTGAAACTGGGGTAATCTATCGTTGATGTCAATTGCTTTAAATTTGATTTTTAGAAACTTTACTTGGTAATCTATTAAAAATAAAAGTACTGGTTTGAAGAGCTTCCAACGAAACTTCCTTAAAGAGAAGTATCTATATAGGAGGGGGAAGTATAACGGAGGGGACGTAAAACGTAGTGGGAAGTATATGGGAGGGGAAGTATAACGGAGTGGGAAGTATGTGGGAGGGGAAGTATAACGGAGGGGGAAGTATAACGAAGTAGGAAGTATATGGGAGGGGAAGTATAACGGAGGGGGAAGTATAACAGAGGGGGAAGTATAAGGAAGGGGAAAGTATAATAGAGGGGGAAGCATAATAGGGGGAGCATAATGGACGGGGAAGTATAAGGGAACGAAAGTATATAGGAAGGGGATGTAGTAGGGAGGGAAAGTATAAAGGAGAATTTTCCAAGTTTGTTTTTTCGAAAAATTTTTAGGGTTTTTTTTTTCGAAAAATTTTCCGGGTTTTTCTTTCTTTTTCTTTTCTTTTTTTTCTTTCGAAAAATTTTTTAAGTGTCAAGGTAGAAATAATGGGCTCTTTGGCCTAGGGATGTGCCTCTCGTAAAGGGTAGAAGTACGAAATTTCTCCCTACTAAAAAAAAATTAATAAATAAAAAGTCGCAATTTCTTTACGCCAAAAATTCTTTAAAAATATAAGGAGTAATTGGTGAAAATTTGGTGAAAATCGGATTAACGGTTCGGCCGCAGCAAATTTTTTAAAATTTCAAACAGACATATCCGCCATTTTTTCGAAATTCAAAAATCGCCCTCGTTACATTCTTCTTCACCGGCTAAAGAAATTTTGGTGAAAATTTGGTGAAAATCGGATGAAAACTGTGGCCGTAAAGTGTTCCGGAAAAAAATTCTACGGACGGTCGGACTGGAAGACCCTTCCCCAAAAACCCGACGTCGAGGGTATCACAATAACTTCTTCAAGGAAGTTAAAAAATTCCAGCCAGCGGCGTCCGGTATGCAGCTCGTCAGGCATCGTTGGCCTCCTGGAACAAGGAGTGGGCAACCTCTGAGAAGGGATCCGCAACTAGAGAATTCTTTCCAACATTAGATCAACGGCTCAGCTCTTCAATAAAAATAAATTACAAAATGACCCAACTCCTAAGCGGCCACGGACGAAACAAGGCGTACCTCAATCGGTTTGGACTCACAGATGACCCCTCCTGTAGTTGTGGAGCACCCAGTCAAACTTGGGACCTATTCTCTTACATTGCTCTAAATTCGATCGACAAAGGAGCCGCCTGATGCGAAAGATTTTGTTGTCAAGCGGAACATGGCCCCTAAAAAAGAAGATCTCGCAAAGGTTTACCACGTCGAGCTGGCAACGTTCTTAAACTCCATGAACTTCGATGACATCAATTAACACAAAAAAAAAAAAAAAAAAATTAATTTAAGTTAGTTCGCGTTTAAATTTTAGTGTCAAATCAAGTGAATGTGAGAAGTTTAAGTGTTACGTTTCAAAAATGTTCAAAAGAACCAAAACAAAAAAAAAAAAATCATTATGTAAATATCAGAATTTCTATCATGTTTGTTTTTATATTTTTATCGTTTTATGTAAGCATGTAATATGGCTACATGGAGCATGTGCAAATAAAAATTTATTTAAAAAAAAAAAAAAAAAAAAAAGGAAGTTAAAAAAATATACAAAAACCGGTAGATTTTATCAAAAATTGGGAATTTTAAGGAAAAAGCTTTAGTTTCAACATGACAACCTCATGGTCACTGAAGATCATCTAAAAACCGTACATTGTTGGACGTCTATTTGAGAAAGTAAAAAATTGATGGGGTTAAAAATGTAGTTAAAGTTATAATTTATCTCTTTTTTGATTTAGATTAAAAAAGGAAGGTGTGGAGTTTTTTTTTCTCCCGTATGAAATTAGCAAAACGCGTATGCAAACTAAGATGTAGGCCATCTGGAAGAAGTAGCCCACCCTACTAACTACAAATTACAAAAGCCAGATTTAATTGAACCGGTTTTCCACCTTTACTGTCCGAGAAAGGGGCTAAATATAATTTCGACGACATGAGGAGCCTCTCCACGGTCAAAGACGTCATTTTCCTTAAATTTAAATCTCGGAAGAAAGAAGAGAAAAAAAAAATCATTGAGAGCCGTTTAATGGCTTGCTTTCATTGGAACAACCTGAATACTCTGTTTCATTTATCAACCTCCCCTTCTCCAATGCCTCAAGCCCTTTTCCTCCCTCATTTTCTCAGTTCGGATAAAAAAGGGGGAGAAAAAGCACAAAACAACACAAGTGGAAACAAATTTAATTAGAGAATGAAACAAACAATATTACTCAAGGTAATTGTTCAACGGTTGATTTTTTTTTTCTTTATCTTCAATTTCTTTTGGCTCCTTTATTTTTTGTACATGTTTCCCAACCTTTTTCTAGGGTTCTTCATTTCAGTTAATTGACGACTGATTAACTTACTTTATCATGGGCGTTCTTTTGTATGATGTTTTTTCTCATCTCATTTTCCTGGAAATGACAGGGAGGGAAAAATTTAATTTTTAATTAATTCTAAAAACATGTTTACTTTACTCTTCTATAGGAATTTGCAGTTCTGCCAACATTACCATTATACCTATTGACGCAAATAAAAGTGCTAGTTTGATGAGCTTCCATCGAAAACTTCCTTAAAGAGAAGTAAAAATGTAGGAGGGGGAAGTATAACGGAGGGGAAGTAAATCGGATGGGAAAGTGTAAAGGAGGGGAAGTATAACGGAGGGGATAGTGTAAAGGAGGGGAAGTATAACGGAGGGGATAGTGTAAAGGAGGGGAAGTATAACGGAGGGGAAAGTGTAAAGGAGAGGAAGTATAACGGAAGCGGGAAGTATAACGGAGGGGAAAGTGCAAAGGAGGGGAAGTATAACGGATGGGAAGTAAATCGGATGGGAAAGTGTAAAGGAGGGGAAGTATGACGGAGATGATAGTTAAAGGAGGGGAAGTATAACGGAGGGTAAGTGTAAAGGAGAGGAAGTATAACGGAAGCGGGAAGTATAACGCAGGGAAAAGTGTAAAGGAGGGGTAGTATACGGAGGGGAAGTATAACGGAGGGGGAAGTTATTTGTTTTTCAAAAAAAATTTTAAGGAAATTCGCGCCGGGGCAGCTCCTGACTAGTACTTTTTTTTTTGGAATTTCAGGCTGAAAATGGACTTGTGGTTTCTAAAATGGGTTTCATGAAAAAATGCTCGCCCAGCCTTGTTAAGTATACTTTAACTAATAATAACAAAACTTAAATTATACTTAATGTTTAAGGTCAAATAATTTATTATAAGCTTGTTTGAGAAAAATAGATTAGATCGGTGTTGATCTGATTGCTGTTATATTGGACGAAATGGTCGGATTAAGGCTTGAAGGTATACTTACGACCTTAAGGCGATTTTAGTATTGATTTCGTCCCTCTTTAATCTTACTGGTGTCAGGGATACGTTTATAATCCTCATATATGCCTTTGGCGAATGTAAAACTTTTTTATACAAAAAAGGGCGTTTGAAAATAAACAAAAATAATCATGATGGACTTGAGAAATTTCCATATGGAACGGATTCAAAATATACTCTCACTTTCACCTGTGCACCTCCTGCCGCTCTTAATCTGACGCCAAGACTTTCCTTGAAGGCCTTAAAATTTTAATGGGGCCTTCTCGTAACAGTTTTCACCGTTTGACAGCCATTTTTATCGAATTTCTATTAAATAGAGCGCGATTTTGTTTCTGTATTTCTTCTAGGAAGAAAAAAAAAACATTTCAAAATAGGGCGAGAAAGTTATTTTTAAAGGACGTTTCTGACGAAAGTCCTATATTAAACGGAAGTATATAATCACTTTTCCTAATTCAAACTGCCAGGATTCCATATTTCTGATATTTTTGAGAAATTCCGGAACAACGTAACCCACCATCGTATAAATGAGATATTCGAAACATGTCGTACGCTCCATAGCCCGAACAAATTAGACCAAAAAAGGCCTACTTCCCCAAAAAGTAATAACTGAACACTTTTGGCATGCAATATCACCACAAATGGACGTTGAATTTATCATTTGAAACAATTTTTTTGCGCATTTTTGCTCATCTTATTGACTAAAATTATCGGACTAAGTGGTTATGGGGTCAACGTTATTCCATGAAAGTTCTTCTTAACATTCATTCAACACTCTCATCAAAATAAATTAAACTTTTGGGCTGAAAATGTGTTTTAACTTTCTTAAAGAAGTTATCGGGTTTTTGGGGAAGGGTCTCTCAGACCCCGTAGAGTGAGTTCAAATGTGGATCTTTACCGATCTCAATTTTGTCTGTGGTGCCGGCCGGCCGTCCGTCCGTAGCATTTTTTTCCGGAACACTAATGGTCACAGTTTTCATCCGATTTTCACCAAATTTTTTTAGTCGGTGAAAAAAGAAACTAACTAGGGCGATTTTTGAATTTCGAAAAAATGGCGGAGATATGTCTGTTTGAAATTTTAAAAAATTCGCTGCGGCCGAACCATTAATCCGATTTTCACCAATTTCTACCAATTACTCCTTATATTTTTTTGAGAATTTTGGTGTAAAAATTAATTATCATTTTTGTAGGGAGAAATTTCATAGTTCCACCCGCTACGAGAGGAACCTCCTTAAGCAAAAATCCTATTATTTCTACCTTGATGCTAAGAAAATTTTCGAAATAAAAAAAGTTAGAAAATTTATCGAAAGAACAAAACAAACTGCAAATTTAAAAAGAAAACATAGACACCTTTTCGAAAAAGAAGCACTAGTCAGGAGCTGCCCCGACGAAAATTTCCTTAAAGAGAAGTAACAAAATAGGCGGGGGAAGTAAGAGAGGGAAATATAAGGGGGGAAGTATAAGGGAGGGGAATATAACGGAGAGGGAAGTATATGGGAGGGGGAAGTATAAGAGACGGTTAATATAACGGAGAGGGAAGTATAAGAGAGGGTAAAGTTTTTATTTTGGAAAGACATATTGGTATATTGGTCATGGGGAAAAAATTTTGGAGTTTCTTTTCCGAAAAATTTTTTAAGTATCAAGGTAGAAATAATGGGATTTTTGCCCAACAGAGGGCCCTCTCGTAAGGCGTGGAAGTATGAAATTTCTCCCTACTAAAATTATAATTATGTAATGTGGAAAAAAATGATAATTTTTTACGCTAAAAATTCGTAAAAAATATGTGGAGTAATTATTAAAAATTCGGTGAAAATCGCCGCAGCGAATTTTTTCAAATTTCGAACAGACATAATATTATCTCCGTCATTTTTTCTAAATTCAAAAATCGCCCTCGTTAGTTTTTGTTCACCGACTAAAGAAAATTTGGTGAAATCGGTTGAAAACTGTGGCCGTAAAATGTTCCGGAAAAAATGCTACGGCTGGCCGACACCGCAGACAAAGTTGAGATCGGTAAAGATCCATATTCAAATTGACCCTCCGGGGTCTAGAAGACCCTTCCCCAAAAAACCGATGTGGAGGGTACCACAATAACTTCTTTAAGGAAGTTTTTGTGCATAAAACACCATTTTGGACACCGCAATTTAATTTTCAGCCCCTATTTTGACACGACAAACCCATTTTCAGCCAAAAGCCTTATTTTGACTATAGAATTTCATTTTTAGCCATAAATGAGCCATTATATTATAATACAATATTTTTGTCAAGGAAAATAAAGGTAGGCACTTAATTTTTGGTGTAGTTACCCCTGTTTATAAAAGTACAGATAAAGGACATGAAAAATGTAGATTAGGTGGAATATGATGATATATTAAGTAAAAAAAAAAGAAGGATATTTTCATAAAAAAAGAATTATAACCGGACATTAATCCGCGGTAGGACATTAATTAGAGGATAAATTGTAGGTGTGGAAGTAAAGGGGCGGTGGTTTTAGGGACGTAATCTTTCTGAAATAAAGTAGTAGGCTTCAACAGGTGAGTCATATGAAAGTAAAGGAGTTGAAGGAGGTAGTGTGAAAACGTTGGCGCCAGAGGGTTGGAAAAGAGGGAGAGTTATTCCAAGGGAAGAGGGCGGCTTCCCTTTCGCCCTACATTCAAGGCTCGCAAAACACTTTCCTATTGTTCAAAGGTAAGATCAAACAATACAGGTACAAAGCTGAGACCATTAAAAGAGCGTGAGATTGCTCAATCTAGTGTTTACCGGTACAAAGCCCCGCTACCGCTCTACCCGCCAAACGTCTACAACCCCCCCGTTTAACCGCCTTTCCTTCGACTTTCTTAATGGCAACTTCAAACTTCACAACTTAATTGTGCGAAACAATTTAGCGGCTATGGCCATTAGTGGGATTATTTAATTGTTACAAGCTATCTCACAACCCTTTCGGTTTAATATAAGATGACGACCCCCCCCCCAAAATTCGTCCTAGGTCGCAATAATTACTTAAAAGGAAACGATTCTTTTTCTACATTTTCTTTCATTTCAGAAAAACGCCTAATTTCAGCCACCCATATTTACCAAAAATTCCATTTTCAGCCTCTTTTTCTGCAAACCTTTTCAAAAATCAAAACTTGAAATTTAAATGAGGCGCTCCGGGTACGAAGGGCGAACTCAACAAACGTAGTTTCGAGATATTCGCATTTTAAAGTTTTATGTTACGGGCGAACTCAACAATAAAGTCATGCCTGAAATGGGAAAAGGAGTGGGGGTTGTGGACTAGGGTGTGGAGTTCGCCTTCGTACCCGCTCGGATATCGCAGTTAGAGCTTTGCCGCATATCGGTTTTTACGTTATAAGGGGGAAAAATAGGGCAAACTCAATATAAAATTATATGGGTGTATTCATCAAAAGGTCAAGAATCTGAAAATGAAAAAAAAAAATTGTCCGATGTTGAGTTCGCCCTTCGTACCCGGAGCGACTCAAATACTCATTTAAGTATTCTTCTCAGTTAGGTATGTACAATATATAATTTATTAAACAAAGTTATGGAAGGATCGTGTTAAGCTCCTGTTAAACCTTGTTTTACCCTTAACATTCTGTTAAAGTTAAACCTTGTTTTACCCTTAATATTCTGTTAAAAATAAATAGACTATGTAATTTAAGAGCTAATCCAATCTATTTCCTTAAAGGTCAATAATAAACAAACTTATGTGGATTATATGAACCGGCAAGACAGGAGTATGACATGGTTAGTATTAAGAAGAAGGACGGCGTTAAAAAGGAGAAAAATAACTTTCTCATACTTAATCTTCCTTTATGTAGAATTAGATAACTTTTCCACCTCAAGATATGAGAAACCATTTGATGATCGCCGGCGTTGGAGGTGTAGGGCCGTGTGCACAAGTGTGATATAATTAATGGGCCATGGGAGAGCGAACCCAGCCTCTCTGCCCCTCCCACATTTTCCCCATCCACTGTTTGCTCCTTGTAATTGATGTTGTTAGTTTTGAGCCGTCGAAAAGCGGTAGCTTTACCCTTGAACCCTACAACCCTTCCGCCCTACTGTCCCTTAAAAGGTTTCCTTAATATTTGTCTCTCTTTTATAATTAGAACACCCTTTTCCTCCAATACCTTTACAAATTATTTCTTCCTTTTTAAAAACTTACCTCTTAAGACCTAAATCATCTTTTCCTCCTTTCATTTATATCTTTAATTAACTTTAAACGCCATATAAATCAACTTAATATAATTCATTATTCTCTTCTCAAAAGTCACTTTATTAACAGATTTTATAAAAAAGAAAGAGGAAAAAAAGTTTTATAAAAATTTTGTTGTTGATTTCTGCTAAGCAATCTTTAGTTGCAAAGGTCGCTGGTTAAGAATGTGAATGTGCGCTCAGTATTTATTTGCCAATAAAATTTGGAAAACGCCTACAGAAAGTTGCTTTCTAAGACGAAAAACGCACGGAAAAGGTAATTTTGTGGGCAAAAATTGCAATATA
>JACGAQ010004092.1:0-19473 GCA_014119065.1 Orius insidiosus | reverse complement strand
GGATTTTTTTTTTTTTTCATTCGATATAAGACCGCGGCCGCTAAACTTGAGCGGGTTAATGCAAGAAGTCAACGAGTTTGAATTGAGTTTGAATTTGAATGAAATTAATTTTTGCGACTAAATCAAACGGTACGGTACCTATTATAAGTTATTTTTTACTTCAAATATTTTAGGAAAATTGTGACATTCGAGATGTGGTCAGAGCGAACGTCGCGAGAAGCCGAACGGACACGGTAAAATTTGAGCTGGAGGAGCTCATGATAAGCGATGTCGAAATGGGTATGGAAATATACTATGCAACATTTGTTTTGATAAGATTTAGGGGTCCAGGAGGTTTTAGTAGTTTTTATCATTTTTAAAGATCCTTAAGCCTAATATTGCCACTTTTTTAAATTGTTCTATAGCTGATGAGGATAACGAAGCTCGTTCAGTCGAAAGCGTCCAAGACTTCGGAGCTGGGAAACCGGAAGGTATTGCATAAATTAAATTTTTTTTTTGGAGAAAAACAAATTTAACATTAATTTTTTACAGTCGAAAAAAGGTTGAGACCTCCTGTCGGAAGGAAAGAACGACCCAACATCCTGCTTCCGATGTCCGACGGCCGAGTAAGTCTTTAAATATGTTTTTAAATTGTATAATTTTGTTTTCACAGATTTACAATTTGGTCGTCAAAGATGAAAAAATAATGATCCTTGACAGAGGAAGAAACGGAGATGTTGGCGAACGTCAAAAATTTTATTGACAAAGTCGTAAATTTTAATAAAAATTAATTATTCTCCTCATTTTTATTTGATCTAACGATTAGTTTTGGGAGAAACCCAACTGAAATGGGTTCTCAAAAGGAATTTACTGTAATGTCCTCGTTACGCGTTTTTTCCTGAACACTCCGGCCGCCCAAGTGACCCAGGTGTAGTTTTGATAAGAAAGTTTTCAATCTAGTTAGTTAAATTTTACGGAGAGCCTACATCTCATCCGAAAGTATTCACGTCCTACTGTCTTTTCTTCCTAAAAAGGGGCGTAGCCCGTTAGGACGAGAATACTTTCGGATGAGATTTGTGCCCCCAATTTTACGTTTGACTGTTCCAAGTGGAGTTGAGGCATGTTGCCGACTAAAAAATGATGCTTTAAAATTTTTTCATTTCAGTTTTCTTTGATCTAAGAAACCAGTACCCACCCTGATTAGGGATTTCAAAAGGCACTGGCCCTCTAAAAACTCTAATATCCGTTACCAATTTTGATCATTGTAAATTTAAGTTAGACAGATTTCGTTTGAGTATTCCAAGCGCGGGCTTACTCGGAGTTTACAAGGCCTGAGGCATGGTTTTCGAAGCGTGTGCATGTTTCTTGGGCGGGAAAGAGGGCTTTACTCTGATGAACGTTTCTCACTTTCCATAGCATTTTCAAAGGTCGCGTTTGACTTTGAACCAACAAACCTTTCAAAGGACTTCTTACTCTCGCTATCAATTTTCTTCGAAAGGCAACCTTTAAACGAAAAAGTTTTAAGTCAATATTGTTCATCAAAAAATCTTATTATCTAATTTTTTAAGTTATGTTTTAGTAATCGAAAATTCGTGTATCCTTATGCTCAAAATCTTTTTTATGATTTTTTTAAGAGAGTAATTTTCAACCTAGAATAAATCGAGCGCTTTGGAATTCCATCATAAAATTGTTACAAGCGGAGTGAAGTTCTAAACGTGAGAAAACTAAATCATCATGTTGCCTCGATTCCAATTCGTCGAAGGCCCCCAGGCGCCTCCTGCCTAATCGATCGATTTCCCCGTTAAAAATTGGAACATTGCCAATTTCGGTTTGAAGAGGGTATTTCCTCATACCTTTTTGTTGAATTACTTTGTTTATAAAGTAAACATAAATTTTCAGGGAATAGGACTTTGTGTTTTATATGCTAGTTATGCTTTCTTTGAAATGAAACTTCCTACATTTTCACCGGCAGAACTTTTCCTCGGCTTGAGAAGTGAAAGAGGAAAGACATGGCCGTTTTATTGTTGAGTCGACCCTGTTTTGAATATCAGATACGGACTAGAGTACAGAGATTTTATCACAGCGATACTCTGGGTTTGGACTAAAATATTATTGGCCCTTCAGATGCTATCTCCTGAGAAGATAGATGCTATTATCTGACACGTCGATATTTGTATATGATATGATCAATTTCATGAGTAACGTTAAAGATAAAAAAAGTAGGCAATGTATTGATATGACTTGAAATTAAACAGACTTTGGACTTTGAGGGTTTATTAAAGACATAGAGCTCACAGACCGGAGTGACATGGCGTACGTTCTCCATAAGGACTCTAGAGAGGGGGCGGGGCGCTCGCGCATGCGTACATGCATAATCTCTCCCACTCCCCAGTAGACAGTAAATTGTAAAACAAGGAATACTATTTAACACCTAAAATAAAAGATAAATATAATTTCAAAAAGGATGGACAGCAGTGGTTAATTACCGGTTGAACGCCTTGCAGTCACCGTCTCCAAGATACTTCGTGTATCTGACAAAGCGCTCTTCGGACCTCTTTAAAATTTTTAAGACGCCAGCTGAAAACGATTGGGCTGTACTTTTTTCTTTTTTGGTATCAGCCTTTTCTTTTCTTATTTATAGATTTAAAGGAAAATTAAAATTATTGGTTAACATCCAAAATAAATTTTATTTGCCCTTGATTTACAGAAAAGTATAGAATAATTAATTTTACCACCTACCGGTAGGAACAAATTTTTTTTTGATCTTTTTCGTGCAATGGGCAAGTCGCAACTGAGGCCGTGCCCCGAGTGGGGACAAGACCTCGGGACAAAGTCCACTTGCCCAATCCTTAATTAGAAATTAAGAAAATAATATTTTAGATTTTTTCTATCTTTTTTTTTTTTTTGTGGCGTGAACACCAGCTTCTTCCATTGCACCACTGACAACTTGGAAATTCGCCTTTCAGGAGTCTATATGGCAGCGTTCATGTCTCTCAGGGCAAGTGCAGTACTTAGCAGTACGTCTTGTAGCCGACATAACTGTTTTTTTGGTGTTTTCTTCCTTGTTGATATGTCCCTAAAAATTTTGGCAATGAGAATGGAAATTCAGTTTCAACAAACCATCGAATCCGACAGCAAGATCAGTATGAAGTTCTATAAAGATAGAAATAAATAAGTATTGTACTTACGTTATCTCTCCTGAATGTAAGAAAATCCGACTTCCTGATGCTTCCATAGAAAAAAATTAAAAGCAGATGTTCCTCTTCAGATGACGAGTATAAGACTCCTCTTTTACTATTTAATGACGAATTGTTTTTCTCGATGATTTGGAAACTAACGTTCGGCCGAGGAAGTAGGACGAGATCGTCCCCACTTGGGAAGACGTCAGTTCCTAAACAAAATATAAAAAAAGTTATAAAAGCAAAAGTCAGCTGTCGTAAAAGTTTTGATGATACTAGTTCAATAACTAAAACAATGGAGAAAAAGCTTTCCAGGGAAGTAGAAAGATCTTTAGATTATTTATAACTTGACGGGGCCCATAGGGAGGGGTAAAATGACGTTATTTTATCCCTTTATTTTAATAACAGTAAATGACTTCAACACTGACAATTTCAACAGGTTAGGGAAGCCGCATTTTTCCCTTCCAAGCCCCGTTGTTGAAAATTCTTGTTTCTTAAGTTACCTACATACCTATTAAGGTAGAAATAAAAGGTATTATAGTTACGTTGTCTCTCCTGAATTAAAGAAATTCTGAATTCCTGTAGGTTCCATGCTGAAGAATTATACGAAGATGTTCCTTTTAAGATGTCGGAGTATGTAATGACTCTTCTCATACTGTTAATTGACGAAGATTTCGAAACTAGAGTTCGGCCGAGGAAGTAGGGCGAGATCGTCCCCACTCACCCTTTTCGCTTTACGGATTTCTTTGTTGTACAGGGTTAACTGCTCTCTATTTGAATCACAGGCATTAGTGGATTTGGCTCTATTGAATAGCCTTCTTACCTGGGTGCGCAGCTTCTCCAGAAGATTATTCCACCAGACATTTTATGCCTGTTTCTCCGGGCAGTTGGCTTCCCAGGCCTCCACGATGGCTTCGCTGTGTCCAGCTCACCCATGTCCGAGATCGTCCCACCCATCGTTCTCAGGTTCAGACAGAGACTTGGAGTGGCCGTCCCAGTTCGTCTCCAGAAGTTTCCGATAGGTAGTACATTCCAGATTCGGGATGTCTAGCGTAAACCGGATGTGTCCATGATCGGAGCCGGAAGGTTCCTGAGAATCGTGCCAGTTACGAATATTAACTCTCTCCCTGGCAGGCACAAGGTTATGTCCAGTACCCTCTGCCCTTGACACAGATCTGAACTATGAAAACAAAATTGACCTGTGCTCGTATGTTGAGAGACTAAATATGCACCTTGTTGTTGTTGTTTAATCGCTGAACAGAAATGTCTCCACTTCAAAATGTCTTTGATTGCTTTTTTAATGTTAAAGGCATTATCAGAAATACACAGCAATATTTCAGAGGAAATATTCCACTCTCACGCCACTCTCTCCAGTTCGTTCGCCAAGTTTTCACTAGTGCGATTCTCACTAAAAGCACAACACTCTAAAACATTAGAGCGAATGTTTAAGCAAGAGTCTAAATAATGACAAGTTATGGCACAAAAACTGTCATTATTGACTGACGTCCAAGAGTCTGTGGTTAGTTATCAGTATCACTTTGAAAAAAAATCTGCTTCAATTCACTCAGGGCTTGCTCATAAGCTCCGGGTATTAAGGTCTTAGAATAAATAGTTTTCCTTGTAGGAAGGCTATGACCCTTGGGACTCTGTTGAGAAGATTCATTCATCATCCTTTAAAGATGTTTCTTTAGGTTAGAACTTGACGATTTATAAGAAAATACTGCAATCCGCAGTCAATACTTTTGGGTACAAAGGGCACATTGGGGTTTGGAGAAATTAATATTATTTTAAATAAACACGGACAAAGGTCATTTACAAACCGTATTTCTTATCTGTTTTTAAAGTCTTGAAATGCAAGCAGTAAAAAACGGAGCAATTATGTAAGTCTGCTATAAAAGTTTTTTATTATTTATTATTATATTTCTTCACACGTTACGGGCCTGGCCCAAATTGTGCATATACATAATACATATATATTACAAATAGACAATAAAATTTTACAATAATTTAAAAAATAATAAAATTTACAATAATTTAAAGACTTTAAACAAATAAGAAAAAATAAAAAACTATAGCTACCCAAAAAACACAACAATATAAAATATATAAATAAGACATGGTAATCAGGACGGAGGCAAATGAGAGGATCACAGTTTAGATAGGAAATGAGCCATTACATTACGCTTAACTTGTGGAAGAGTATCATTAAAGAGGTCAATATCTATAGTTTTTGCAAGAGTGTTAAAAATTCTTAAAGAGTTCGAGAAGGTTAGATAACGACCATAATTGGATCGGTGGTGAGGCTCATAAAACAGATTATTTTGACGGGTGTTTCGACCAGGTATCCTGAAAAGTATGAGTTCTAGCAGACCAGGACAATTTATTTGGTTATTCAAGAGTTTCCAAAGGAAGCAGACCAACAAATATGTAATTCTAGGGGTGGACGGGAGGATGTGATATCGAAGCTGCCATTCATTGATTGGCTTTGACGGAAAAGGATCTCCACGTTCGAGGAAGACAAAAAACTTGATGGCGAATTTTTGAACCTGATCTAGTCTGTGATAGTGACACTGGTGGTAAGGAGTCCACACAATAGAGCAGTAGTCCATAATGCTTTGGACGTACCCAAAGTAAAGTGAACGGACAAAACACTTTTAAAATCTGACGTTGAGCGTCTTATAAATCCTACCATCCTATAAGATCGAGAGATGACGTCCTGGATGTGGTCACAAAAACTAAGTTTCTCATCAAACAAGATACCCAAGTCCCGGACACTTGACACTCTAGGCACCAGGTTACCGGCGATTGAGTAGTCATAGTTAAGGTTTGATCTTTTCTTTGTAAATGTTATGACCATACATTTTTTATACTCCACTGTGAGACCATTTATGGAGCACCACGATGAAAATTCCTCAAGGACACTACCAAGATAGCGCAATCGGAGGGGGAATTGATACTTTTAAATAGCTTTACATCATCGGCGAAGGCCAGTAGTTCTGCCTCTTGACAACACGAGAAAACATCATTAAAATAAATATTGAACAAAAGGGGGCCAAGATGAGACCCTTGGGGGACCCCAGAAGTTACATGCAATTCCTTAGACTTATAGTCTCGAAAGACAACATTGGAGGTCCTATTTTTAAGATAGGAATCAAACCAATCGAGAAGCCTACCATTTACCCCTATGCAGTACAATTTAAATAGCAGCCGCTGGTGGTCCACTGAATCAAAAGCTTTGGCCAAGTCAGTGTAAACCGCATCAACCTGGGAGCCAGCTTCTATGTTAGATATGAGATACTCCCTGAAAAGCAATAAATTTGTGGAAGTTGATTTGCCCTGGACAAAACCGTGCTGTCTATCACTTAATAAGTTATTTAGATGAATGGAAATTTGGTCGGTAACAATGGATTCAAGGACCTTTGGGATAGCCGAAAGTTTTGCAATTGGCCGATAATTCACAACGTTAGATCTATCACCTTTTTTGTGAACCGGAATGATGTGACTAGATTTCCAAATTGATGGTATTAACCCTGCAGAAAAGGATTTTTTGAAGAGAATTTGTAGGGGCACAACTAAGTTAGAGGCACAGTTTCTAAGTACCAATGCAGGAACAAGGTCTGGGCCAGGTGACCCATTAAAGTCTAATGTACTTAACTTATCTAATATCACAGCATCTGAAATATCACAAGAAGAGAGATCGTAATCAAGAGGAATATATTGGAAGGGAACGAATGGGTGCTGAAGTGGAACACGGAAGCTTGATTGAAAGAAATCAGCGAAGGCATCAGCAACCACAGAATCATCAGAGAGAACAACACCGTTAGGACCAAACAGAGCCTTGGGATAGCCATCTTGTTTTTCTTTGAATTAGTAAACGACCAGATTTGCTTGATGTCCATATTTATTCGATCTTCAGCTGAAGAAATGAAGGTGTCATAATCAGCCTTAATTGACAATTTGGACTCAGCCCTGAGAGATGAAAATTTGTTATAATGATCAGAATTCTTGGACTTAATGTAGGTATTGTAGGCACGATTCTTTCTATTTAACAAATTCACTGTCTCCCTCGAGAACCAAGGTGGAAAACGATTGGACGGAAATATTTTCTTGATGGGGACACAATCTTCAAATAACCTGTATAGAATGGAGTGAAATATTTCAGTTGCATTTTCAAGGTTACACAAATCAAGAAAAGACCAATCAATCGATGACAACTGATCATTAAGCAAAGAGAAATTGCATTTGTGGAAATTCCATTTCTTACCAGATTGGGCAGACCCATAAAGTCTTAAAGGAGCCAAGAAGGAACAGCTAATACCAAGTGCTGGATGGAACACATCTTCCGGTACAAACGGCATAGGGTCATGTGTGATTGAAACAGCATCAATATTTGAAAAAATAAAGTCTAGAATTCTACCCTGCGAGTTCGGTACTGAGTTCAGCTGATTGATGGCCAATGTATTCAACCAATTGGATAAGGAAAGCTCAGCAATTTTACCTCCAGAGTAAACATTGAAGTCTCCTGCAACAAGGCAATTAATGTCAGGGTAAAGAGAAAAAACATACTCAAAGTTTTGGAAGAAACCATCATATACTGTTCCCACGGAATTGGTAGGAATATAATAACCACCTAAAATGAAATTGAAGCCATTGGAAGATACTTTTACCCAAACATCCTCAAGATTCGAAACGGGTGGTAATATTCTTTTAACAATGTAGCTAGTTTTAATAGCAATCAAAACTCCTCCACCATCCAACCTGGCACTATTGGTCGAAGAACGATCTTGTCTGAAAACATTATAGTTAGTATTGAAACAGTTCAGAAGAGAATACAGTGTCATTTAACCATGTTTCGGATAATATAATGGCATCATAATGGGTAGAAAGAGAACTTAAAAAGAACTGATTGGTTTTAGAGCGTAGACCTCTAGTATTTTGATAATAAACAGAAAAGTGAGAGTTTTATCATAGCGATTGACTGAAAAGTATGAGATCCGTTGGTTATCACAGGGGTTACAGAAGGCACAACATTAACAAAGCCAAAGAACTCAAGCCGTCAGTGGCGGCAGGTTGCCTAAAAAATGGCAGTTTTCAGATACAGCAAAATATTCTAGACTGCCAACAACACATTCACGGCGTTCATTTAAAGAGCGAATTTTGTTAATTACATCAAGACTTATGACATATCTCCCTGTTCGAGTAAAACCTGCTCGGAACCCATAATAAAATTAGGTTGCATGAAGTCCAACTTTATGTAATTCACATTTGAAAATCTATCATTTATTCGTTCCAGAAATTGATTAAACTTGTAGATTGTCTTATTTACGATAGACCAGGACGGCAACTGGTAATTATAAGGGATTCCAAGCAATATCAAATTAGTATACACACAAGTGTTTGAAATAAATTTATAAAGATTCACTTTTAACTTTCTAACCTGATTAAATACAATGTCATTGTAACCTGAACACAACACTACGAAATCACTTGAATTGTAATTACTTAAATCGACGTTGGATGTAGTGTCATAGAAAAATTTTCCAGATGAAACCTTCGAGGAAATTTCATGTGGTAAAAGAGCCTTACCAAGGGAGTTAGCTAATCCCGCCGCGAATTGGTCCCCAATAACAAGGAGTTTTGGGCGCAGTCGAGGAGATGGATGAGGCGGAGAATCAAGAAATCGTTCGATAATCGTGGTAATTGATGATGAGTACCATACGTAGAGGATCCAGAAGCATTCTGACGAGGTGCTGAAGACAAGGGAGTAGCTGTATCATCAGATAGTTCGTTAGGCATGCTGGGAGAAGACAAGATACTATAGGAAGGAGATCCAGAACGGTACCGACGAGGTGTAGATGATGAATGAAAATCACCACTATTGTGATCTCCACTTATTGCCTGCGAGTGAGGGGTATAGAGTGGATCTTCAATGTAAGACGAGCGTTTTCTAAAAAGAACGTCGATGTTATCTTGCAGGACATTGATCGGGTCTGGAGATCAATAACCTTGGAGGGTAAGTCATCTAAATCGGATTGATTTGATGAATCCTCATTCGGACAGTCTGTCTGTTCATTTTGTCACAAAAAGTTCCGGAGACAGCAGTTTTGGCAGTGCCAATTTGTTTTGGTTAGGGATTGCAATCCCGGGATCCCGAAAACCCGGGATCCCGGATTTTTTTGATCCCGAAAGCACTTGGGATCGGAATTTTAAAATCCCGGGATTTTCGGGATTTGAAAATTTATTTTTCATTGACAGGTCAACAGGTGCAGATAAAACCAATATTTCTTATTTTTCTATGACAGGTCTAATATTAATTTCACGGTTTATAATCTAGCGAGTTTGACAGGTCGCGATGACACGAGTGCAGAAAACCCCATAATAAATCTTATTTTTATGTGACAGGTCTAATTAATTTAGACGAAAAAAATCGTTAGTTTACAAACATGCACAAACAAGCCCTTTCCCCTCCTTATTATTTTAATATATAAGTTTTATTGCTGTATTGATTTAGTTGACCACGAAGTGTCGTATTGAGGAGTTTTCTGCTGCAGGATATTTATGCAAATCTGTTAGGTCCAGATTAGGAGACGAAACAATAAACGCTTTAAGTTTTTTGAGAAGTCATTTTCAAAATAATAATATTTAGAATATTGTAAATACCAACAACTACATAGTTTATAACTTATAATAAATAACATTTTCTATTGCTAACTGGTTTTAGACTTTTTTTTTTCAAATCCCGAAATTCAATCCCGAAAATCCCGGGATCCCGGGAATTTAATCCCGGGATTGCAATCCCTAGTTTTGGTGAAGAAATAGGAAAAAAAGCGCGGGAAAGTTTGAAGAGGGAAATCCTAGCGATTGGCTTTTCAACTATTTAAGTTGGGATACTATAAGTGTCGTGAAAGTGCCACAAAAAGTGTCACGAAATTTCTAATTTAACTAACGCCATAATTTTGCACACTTTAGCACACCAATTTATAATTTTGCAAATCGCAAAACAAAAGTGGCACTACAAGTTCACACCGGCGCGGCGCGGTGTGCCAACTTGAGAAATTTCGATTTTCTCAAAATTAGCATAGTGTGCAAAATTAAAAATTGGTGTGCAAAATGGTAAAAATTATGGCGTTAGTTAAATTAGAAATTTCCTAAGTGGCACTAAAAGTTCACGACACTGATTACCTCCAGACAAAATTTAATCGTTTTATTGTTTATTGAAGATATATTTACAGGGACAATACGTGTATTTACAAATAATTTTTTAAGTGGCAAATTTCAAGTTGTTTTTGGAGTAATTTACATAACGCTAGATTATTTACAATAAAATAACAAATTTACAGTTTATACAATCTGGATGGTGGTTCTTAGCTAAAAGTCTATGTTATCTGCGTTCGTCGGATTCGTAGAATTGATCGGGTTCGAGCATTTCGAGGGTGGAAAGATTCTGGCATCCGAGGTATCTATCAAAGTCGGCGTCTTGGCTGCACGGTGCGCCGAAAAGCGTCGAATTGAGAAGACCCGGTGCGACTCCTCTGTATTTGACGTCTTCGACTTTTTCGTAGATTTCGCTGAGGCAAGCGGAACGTTTGAAATCGTCCAAAAAGTCGACCATCGAGTCGCGTCCGTCGTTCGGCTTCACACCGAGACGATTACGTTCTCCATCGTTGAGGCGTGTTTCGTCGCAAAACGGACGATCTCTCCGCAGTAACTCTGGTCGGCCAAAACGATCAGACGCCTCGCTTTACAACCAGCGATGTCCCGGAAGAACTCCTTTACTGTGTATATCTCCGTCTCATCAAACTTTAAAAAAATACTATGAATACATTTCCTTCATATTCTTTACTTACATCTCCATCTCCGTCCATATCCCAAAGCAATGAAGAACCATCGGGAAGTGAAGGACTGTTTAGATAAATTACGATTGTATCTGAACATCTTTTTGTTTCACATAAAGTCCTTATATGATATCGAATAGCCAACTTCAGACTAGAGGGATAAACATCCCCTAATTCCTCGTTCATATCTAAAAAACACAAAAATTATTCAAACACAATTTTAGACAAAAACGATGATGGAATCTATAACCGTAGATCATCAGTACGATCACCTACAGTCCATCAGATGCATAGAAAAGAACCGAAAAGTCGTAGCTGTAGAATTATATTTTTCTACTAAAAACTGATATATAAGTCAATATGTTTAGCGAACCGCTACATAGCAAAAGGAAAACATCGCCAGGAGTCCTGGGGTTATGTCTTTAGCAGTTCAGTTGGCGCTGTGGTCAAATAGGGGCCATGGGATTCTGTGCTTTTGTAAACAGTATAACCGTAGGTCGAGTACGATCAACTACAGTCCTTCAGATGCATAGAAAAGCACCGAAAAGTAGGTAGCGAACTAAGGACAAGATCGCCAGGGAGTCCTGGGGTTATGTCTTCAGCAGTTCAGTTGGCGCTGCGGTTCAATAGGGGCCAGGGGATTCTGTGCTTTTGTAAACAGTATAACCATAGGTGAGCTACGAACGGACCAGTTGGGATTATTCGTTTTCGCGTTATGGCTTTCCGAGTATGGAAAAACTTACCATCATAAGCTAATCCATTAGCATAAAAAATCCTCATATTGTTCTGAAGAAAACCATTTTTGAGCAAAATTTTATTCATCGTTTTAATATTGTTGATGCTCCGGACATCGCTCATTCTGTTGTTCCAACCTCCGGAGATCATAACAGCCTGAAAATTTGAAAAAATAATGTTTTCCTGCTGAAGAAATTTTTCTTTTTCATTTACCTGATCGCACGTTTTCATAAAAGCGCAGTTCGTCTTTATGTAGGTGGTCGTGTCGCATGATTTGCTGTTTGTTTCCAATGGGTTGCACCCGGAGGATTCCCTGTGTGGGAGAAAAACCGGGCATTTGTCGGAGAATCCGTGTAAATTTGAGAAACATCTGAGGGAGTCTTTTTTACTGTTTTCACCTCGGGCTTCTGGCAAATAAAGAAGCTTGCACCCTCCTCTTCGCTTCGGAGCTCTTTTATGGCACATATCCCTCATCCATTGCTGCATGCAGTCGCCACCGTCTGTAGAAAAGAAAAAAGTAAAACGTTTTATAAATTGGACTACTTTTGCTGTGAAAAACAAAGGTGGGAGGGTTGTATGAGCCTTGGCCAGGTTAAGCGATGGTTTAGTGGCAATCTAATGATAGTTTAGATGAGACAGCTTAGCTGACGATCTAACGATAGTTTAGCTGACGATTAGATTGGCAACCTATGACTATACAATAGCACAACCAATGGCGCTGGCCATTGCTGTGCCATTGCTGCAGGCCATTGCTGTGCCATTGCTGCAGGCCATTGCTGTGCCATTGCTGCAGGCCATTGCTGTGCCATTGCTGCAGGCCATTGCTGTGCCATTGCTGCAGGCCATTGCTGCCAATTTGCTGTGAAAAACAAAGGTGGGAGTGGTATATGAGCCTTGGCCAGGTTAAGCGACGGTTTAGTAGCAATCTAATGATAGTTTAGATGAGACAGCTTAGCTGACGATCTAACGAGAGTTTAGCTGACGATTAGATTGGCAACCTATGGCTATACAATAGCACAACCAATGGCGTTGGCCCAGTACGCTCCATCGGCGAAGGATTTTATTATTTTCAGGTAGCGGGCATTAGCAATGTCGGTTAAACGCCGATTAAAATTTCGAAAACACATAAAAATCTGGATTTAAAATCTCATTTTATCGTTGGCGGTTGAGCGTTTTTAATTTTGTTCCGTCTCTCGGTTTATAATAAAAAAGTGGGTCCAGTTCGAATCCATTTCCACGGGCGTTTTCACAGGTCGGGGCCGACAATGGTTTTCCGTGTCACTCAAGCGAGGGCGGGACGGGCCACTGATTTGTTTTTAATCTCCCGTCAGGGGTCCCTTTGAGCCTCGAAGCCGAAACGTTTGATCTCGCCGACTCTTCAAACGCGCCGCCTTCTACGCCTCGGATAACCACGTTTATTAATTGAGTCGATGAAGCCGGCTCCCTTTGATCTCGAAAAAGACCCTACCGGTAGCGCTCCCGCCCCAACTACCTAACCAATAACTTCTTACTTAAGTTTTACAGCCCTTCATCCCTAGACCTCTTCATTCTTCCCAAATTTAAAACCGAAAAAAAAAAGTCAGCCTTTTTTTCTCTAGGTACAAAAAGAAGACGGCTAATCCTTTTTCAAAGGTTCATTTCGCCAAGCAAATTATCTTCAAGCCTCCTATTATGTCACACATTGGTAATTGCCATAAAATTGGTGGTCGTGATAATTTTTTTCTCATTCTTTTTGGTTCAACGAAATGAAAAATCATTCCAGGAACAGATAATTGCAGAATTCCTATTAGTTTTTATCAAATATCTCAAACTATTAGGTTTAGCGCAAAACATATTAAGTACAAAAATAATTAAAATTAAATTTTCAGCAAAACTTATTAGGTGTACAAAATGAAACTCGGCTAAAATCTACAAAATTCAAATTTACTCTGTGGCTGAGTTTCATTTTGTACACCTAATAAATAAAAATTGTAGGAAATTTAATTTTCTATAAATTTGTACTTAATTATTTTTTTCTAGGATGCACCATTTTCGGAAAATAATTTTTTTTTAAATAAATTTATCTTGAAAACAGTGCGTCTAGAGAAAAAATGAATAGAATGAAAATTAGAGAGAATTAAATTTCCAACAGATTTATTTAGTGCATTTTTTCAATATCTGTAACGGTTTACGATTTACAAGCCTTTAAAAATTAACCTTCTTAATGGTTATACTTCAATAACCTTCTTACACGGAGAAGGTCAACTTTTGATGGACTTTAACGCCTAAAATGTTCAAAATTTTGAAAAAATGAACTACTAGGTGTACATAATCTAGCCAAAGTGATCTGTTTCGGAGATACAATATTTTATTCTTATTATGATATATCGTAAAATACGACGAAAACCGATGGTTCTAGCAAGATAATGACTAAGTTCTTAATTAATCCTTATTTCATTTCCGTTAACAAATAATTTAAATAAATTTCCTTAGAACGATATTTTAGGAGATATTGAATATTAGATTTCCAGATTTTTCAAAAAGCCCAAAATGAGGGGAAAACAATACATATCTGAAAGTGAGGTAACGTGATTTTTTTGAAGTCCCTGTTTAATGTCCAGATGGGGCGGTACGTTGGAAACTACAAAGGTCTAAGGAGCCTTCCTATAATGGACTAATAAAGAGTTGTAGTGGGAGAGTAGGAGGGGTGAGACGCCACGAGCCAAAACTACCTTTGATCTTGCCGACTACATCCCTCGAGCTTTTTACAATCAGACTTTTTTTCCCCTTCTTTTCAATACTACTAAATTTTTAAGTCTCTTTCAGATCAGCATTTTTTTTTCTTTTTCTTAATAACAGGTAAAAAGTACTTGTTTGAAGAGATTATAACGAAAACTTCCTTAAGGAAAAGGAACATTATAGGAGGGGGAAGTGAAAAATAGGGGAAGTATAAAGGAGGGGCAAGTACAAGGGGGGGAAGTATAAGAGAGGAGAAGTATAACCGAGGGGGAAGTTTTTTTTAAATTTTCTAAGTTTTTTTTTTTTTCGAAAAATTTTCCACATTTTTCAAGTATCAAGGTAGAAATAATAGGATTTTTGCCCAAGGGTGGTCCCTCTAGTAAGGCGTGGAAGTATGAAATTTCTCCCTACTAAAATAATAATTAATGTAAAAAAAATGATGATTTTTGTACACCAAAAATTCGTAAAAAATATAAGGAGTAATTGGTGAAAATTTGGTGAAAATCGGTTCGGCCGCAGCGCAGTTTTTAAAATTTCAAACAGACATAACTCTGCCATTTTTTTGTGAAATTCAATATCTCCCTCGATAGTTGTTCACCGACTATAACTACTTTAAGGAAGAGAGTTAGAAATAAGGAAATTGTCCACCTGATGACTCGTATTACGCCGAAACCGGTCGTGGAAATCCGTTTCTTTTTCATTCTCTCTCCCTCGCTATTAACATTTATAAAAAATTTTGATACTTAACATCTTATTTGAGAAAAGAAAAAAAAAAAGATATACTTTCCAAACTCATAACAGGTTATAATGACTTTTACCCAAGGACCTAGGTTTTACCGGTTTTCCAAGCTCTCCTTGGCAGCATCACCACAAGATGGTTTTTGGAAGAAGATGAAGAAGAAAGAAAGAAGAAAAGAAAAAGAAAAAAAAACTTACTTAAAATTGTCCCACGTATTTTTTGGCATGACGCCTCCGAGTGATTGGAGTCGATAAAAAACATGTGGAGCTCGTGCCCGAATCTTTTTTCTGGCGAAGGGTCGAGCACGAGGACGGCATCATGTTTGCCGGACCTCCTCCCGCTACCGTCCGCCACGAATATCTTGTACCTTCCTAAAAGAAAAAAAATTTTATACTCCGATTTTGAATCTCTTATATCCCGTACCAGCGTTTGATGGTTTCGCTGCATAGACGAGAAAATTGGACTTTTTAAGATCGCAGTCTGAGCAGTCGTTTTGTAAAATTTTAAAAGCGGACTCTGCCCAGTTTTCGAGCTGGACGTCGTCGTGAGCCCTCGTCGTGAGAAAAAGGAGAGACGCTCCGAGGACAAATCTTCTCCAAATCCAATTCATGACTCGTAGATAACCGAGACACCCTCGGCCCTTTTATAGTCTCTCCCACCACGCCCGGACCTCACCCACTCACAAGTGCAAACAAGAGGGACTTCAAAGGAAGCCGACAAAACTCCCTTCTTCCCCACCATCTTTCCACTCTACATCCCGATCACACAATCTCCTTTTTTTTTTCATCTTTACAACTCCATTTTTACAATCCACTTCATTTTTCACCCTCTTGCATTTATTTAAAATAATCTTAACTTCATTATCTACTCGAAAAGAAGACATTTGAATATCTTGCTGGATTCTGAAGATAGCAGGGGCCTACCAATTCTGCAGTCATGCCGTTGTGCCCTTGCCAAAAGGAGTGGCCTTAGTTCAATATAATTGAGAATTAAGTTACCAAGTTATTGCTTTTTTCATATCTAATCAATTAGGAATTATTTTACATAATTTAAGTGGCCTAGTAATATTACTAAAGAAAAAAGGCCTGGAATTAGAAAATAGGTATAAAAGATCATCATGAACGCTATCGTCGTCCTCGCGTGTCTTTCAGCGGCCGCCACTCTTGGTGAGTCCACAATTCAAACGGCAAAGACAAAAGAAATACCCAACTGAACTTTCTCAAAGAGAAGTTATTGTATTGCACGAAAGTTGATTTGCTTCAGAGGACCAGGATTTTTGGTCCAGGAAATCTTTGGATGGCACTTATGGCATTATCTTCGTCTTTCTTGATATTAGATATCATTAGCACCTTCAATTGTTCATTCAGGGTACCAACATATGCTAAACAGTCATCAAGCTTTAGCTGAGCAGAAGCTTAACCTCAGCTAGGCAAATAATTAGCTAAACAGTCGCTTTGTCGTCAGGTCTTCAGCTAAGCAGTCTTTGGGTCGCCACCCAAACCGATGTTCATCTTCAGATAAACAGTGGTTAAATTGTCAGGTAAACCGTCATTAGTCGCTTAATCGTAAATTAGACACCATGAGCACCATCTATTGGTCATTTGGGATACCAACCTCACTTAAAAATACTATTTTTTTTTATTTGTTTCAGAGGACCAGGACTTTTGGGCCAGGAAATCTTTGGAAGAGCTGGAAAAAAGTTTGAAGATCACCTTAAACACAAATTTGGCCAAAAATGTTATTTTGTTCGTCGGTGACGGGATGGGTCCCAACACGATCGTCGCTTCTCGAATTTACAAAGGAGGAGAATCAAGTCATTTGATTTTTGAAGAATTCCCTCATATAGGCTTACTTAAGGTTTGTTATTCAAAAGTCTGAATTTATGTGGTTTTTTTAAAAGATATATTCGGTGGACAAACAAGTACCAGGTTCTGCAGCGCCAGCTACAGCTTTGTTCACCGGAATTAAAAACAACGCTCAAACAGTCGGAGTTGACAGTTCGGTTAAATTAAATGACTGCAAAGCGAGTCTTGAGAAATCAGCGAGGCTAAAAAGTTTCGCCGGTTGGGCCCTCGAAGCCGGCAAATCGACTGGATTCGTGACTGATACTCGAGTGACATTTGCGATAACTTCGGCGATCTACGCTCACTCGGCAAACAGAGTGTGGGAAAGCGATGCCCCCTGCGATCCTGAGTATCCGCCGCTTCCAAAAGAATGTAAAGATATCGCAAGGCAACTTGTGGAAGACTACCCTGGGAACAGCTTAAACGTAAGATAATTTGTGGCAGCTCAAATGGTAAGGAGAGAGGCAATCAGGTTCTTCAACCGGCAACCCCTTATTAAAAACAGAAGACAAAAATGATATTTTTTCAGGTCATAATGGGGGGTGGTCGATCAGTTTTATATCCGAACCGAGGCAGCAAAGACGTTTGGAACTGCAAACGAAAGGACGGACGAAATCTGACAGAAGTCTGGACCAGAGAGAAAAAATTGAAAAACTCAAAATACGCATTTGTTTCCAGCAATGCAGGACTGCGGTCTGTCAACCTCACTTCGGTTGACTATCTCATGGGTAAGCGTTACATTTCAGCTCAGAAATTATGCTTGATTTACAGGAATTTTCGCTGAGAATCATTTACCGCCAAACTACCAAAGAGACAGTGGACCAGATGGAGCACCTTCGCTTCAAGAAATGGCAGTCGCTGCTATAAAAGTTCTAAATAACAACAAAAACGGATTCGTTTTATTGGTGGAAGGAGGGCTTCTTGATCTAGCACATCATAATGGGACAGCAAAAGTAGCTCTTGATGAGACACTAGCATTGAATGATGCCGTCAATGCTACAATCAATCTTTTAAAATCTCTTAATAAAATGGATGAAACTCTCATCATAGTTACAGGCGTTCATACACATTCTTTATCCATAAACGGCTCCCGATAGAGGAAACGACATTTTAGGTAAAAAATTATTCCTTGGATGCTTTGTAAGGTATTTTTGAAGGCATTGCTGGGAGGTCGAAGGCTAATGGTATGCCATATACGACGCTATCGTATACGGTGTCTGGAAAAGCCAATTATCACTACAGTTGTGATGATGGAAAAGTCGTCAGAGAAGACCCATCGGGGTGTCGACACAACCGCTTTTTTGTATCATCAGCAGGGGTCGATATTAAGTGATCAAAATACACATAGTGGAGGCGACGTCACGGTATATGCCATAGGTAACCATCATTGCGAAATTTCATAAGGGGGTTCCTAAAAAATCTCTTTTTTATAAACAAAAGGATACCTTGAACCATTCCTTAACTTGGCAAGGTTTTGGTTGTCTGCGTAGTTTCTTCAGAAGCATTTATAAAAGGAGCCTCAGTTTCACCATATTTCATTTGCCTTATTGACGATGGTGTAGTGGCATTCATCATCTTGCAAATAGCAATGTTGTGGAGTAATAGCAAACTTGTGGAGGCACCAACATTGCTATTTGCTAGATGTTTCACCATATTTCATTTGCCTTCTTGTCGATGGTGTTGAAGTGGATTCATCATCTTGCAAATAGCAATGTTGTGCTATCAGCAATAGCAAACTTGTGCAGAGACCAACATTGCTATTTGCTAGATTTCATTTGTACTTTTAGGTCCGATGGCTCATCTCTTTCATTCTGTCCACGAGCAAAACTACGTAGCAAGAGTGATAGCCTACGCAGCGAGAATCGGCCCGCACAGAAATGAACTATAAAACAGGGGGCATGATATGTCAGATTCCGGGTCATTTTTTGTATGCCCATTAAAAAAATCTTTTCAATAAACTTTATCGACTCTATTGCACCCAGCTGTTCCTAGAACGATTCAACATCGACATTGTTGATGATGATGATTGGTTAAGAGATATTTTCTATAATTTTATGAATTTAATGTCAGGTCAAGGTGCAGTTATATTAAATGTTGAGATGGATTACATTTTTATTAAAATTGGATGTATATATGTAATATATATATTAAAATTGGATTTGGAAGGTTGCGAGCAAAAGCAGAACTCGACTAAAAGCGCAAACAGTATGAATAAATTTTTAAAAATCTACCTGCAATAATAAAATGAGAATAGAACTTACCAAGTTAGGTATTGTTAAATTGTCATATCTAATCAGTGAGGTCAAATTATTTACATTTTTTTTATTTAAACAAAAATTACAAAGAAAGGCGCGGTAGTTGCAAAAATTAAATGCTAATGCTAGTTTTTTTTCCCATGGTATTTACAAAAAAATTACAGTGTGTGTTGATTCTACCTAAAGGAA
>JACGAQ010004091.1:0-19477 GCA_014119065.1 Orius insidiosus | reverse complement strand
CAACTCTCACGACTCACTTCCTTAGTCACACCGATAGGCGTCGCGTCGGGCGATGGTCACACAGGTGACAGGTCACCATCAGGTCACAGATCAGTCACTTGGTTCAAATTAGACTGTTCCTGTAATCCTGTTACAAGTCATTGCTTTTAAATTTTATTATAAATTTAAATAATTAATGGAAATAGAAGGTGTACAAAAAAAATATGTTAATTTAAGCGGTTCAATTTAATTTAAAATACCTAGATGGGACAAAACAAATTTCGTTTCCAAGAATAATTTATTCCAGCACATTTACAGTTTAGAAAACGTCAAACACACATTAAACATTAAAAAAGAAAAAATTTAAAACTAAACATGAAAATTAAAAAAAAAAAAAAATTAGAATTTTGTAAGAAAATAATTTTTTTTCACACTATCGGCCGAAAGTTGGGACCGACGTTTAGAAATTAATTCTCCCGTTTTCGAAAAAACTCGCTCACAAGGGACGGACGTCATAATTGGGCATAATTTAAGTCTTACAATTTTGGATAAAAAAGGATAATTATAATTGTTTTTTTGCCACCAAGAGAGGGGGTCTTCGTGATCTGGGAGAAGGTCGTCTTCGAGGTACCGCTGTACTTCCAAAATTGATCTGGAGCAAAATGTTCCTGTAGATTTATGTTTCGCAGCTTTTGCTCGGAACGATGATAAGAAGGAATCCGTTGAAACTTGAGAACCACATGCTTGCTGCGACTGGCTCACCTTCAACTCGTCTTGACTTTTCATTAGACTGGCCACACATTGAGTGACCAATTTTTTTGAAAAGTCTGCTGCTTCTTTCGAGAAGCCCACATTTTGAATCTCGGATCCAAAAAGTGACATCAGCAACGTCTTGCTCTGCTCAAGGCATCCGAGGGCGACTTGTGATTTCGTCAATTAAATCTTCAATTAATGGGCTCATGGAATGAAGATCATGAAATGAACTATCCTCTTTCATTGACCTGTACTTTAACAGCAAGTCGTCGACGTAAATTATTGTCGTTGAAGCTGCGACGTATTTCTGTCCACTCATTGCGTCGGTTAACTTTTTTAATGGACGCAAAATATCCTTTATTTCGTTTGCAATTATCCATTCTGGCTTGGTCAATGTTTCTATGTCCTTTCGATCATCGCAACAGTTGTTTGTATATCGATTTTCAGCTCCAGGAATCGGTCCAGCATCGCGAAGGTGGAATTCCACCTGGTCGGAACGTCTTGAACAAGTTTTTTTGGCTGTCGAGTTCGTTTTGAACGTCATTTAACTTTTGTGTTGATAGAGCACTGTGTTTGAAATGTGCAACCGTATTTCTTATTTTTTTTAAAAGGTGTTGAATTTCCGATTCGTGTTTTTAACTTTCAACGCAGAGTGGGCGATTAAGTTTAACGTGTGAGCAAGACATCCGAAATGCTTCCACTTCAGCTCTTTATCGCTTTACATACGTTGGGAGCATTGTCAGATATACAAAGTAAAATTTTGTCTTGAATCTTCCACTCCTCTGCAACCCTTTTTAGTTCTTCGGCCAAGTTTTTGCTTGTGTGGGCTCCTTGAAACGAACAGCACTCAATCACGTGGGATTTTATTTCGAATTGAGTATTTATGAAGTGTGACGTCACGGCAATAAACGACTCTGTGTTAAGTGACGTCCAGCAGTCTGTAGTCAATGTTACAGCGACAACTTCATCGCTTGAGTAAAGTGTCACTAACTCATTTCTTGCTTCTTCGTAAGCCGCTGGAAGGAGAGCTTTTGAAAACGTTTTCCGGGTCGGCAAGCAATAATTGGGATTTAATAAGTGTACGAGTTCCCGAAAACCCTCGTCTTCCACCACGCTGAATGGCTGTAAATCCTTATAAAAGAGTTTCAACACACACTTGTCTATCTTATTTTTCGTAGAAATCGGCAGTTTTTGTTTTACGAAAGAAGAAACAGTAGGTTGATTTAATTTTACCTTTTTGTGGACTGGGGGTCCATTGATGTTTCATGAATGATTGGTTGAACGACGGGTGTAGATTGATGAGAAGACGAAAGAGACAGACCAACGTTTTCAGCCTCAGCATCACACAGAGTTTAGTGAAGGAGGGTCATCATGAGCGTCATTGTCTTGGGCTTGGAGTTGCTCCGAATAAGAAATATTGGCAAGCGAAACCGTCGGGTGCTTTCGGGATAGATGTTTTTTTAAGTTCGTAGAACTAGATTTGTAACTAATTTTGCTCTTGCACAAGTTACTAATCCGAAAGTGTTGGTTTCACCAACCTTGAAAAACTTCCAAACAATTGAAGTTTTTACACGCGACATTGCTTTTAAAGTTCTATGTAATATTGAGGCAGATCAAAAAAAAAAAAAAAAAAAAAAAAAAAAAAAAAAAAAAAAAAAAAAAAAAAAAAAAAAAAAAAAAAAAAAAAAAAAACAAAAACAAAAAAAAAAAAAAAAAACGGAAAAAGTTTAAAGAAAAGTCAGGAAGCACAGATACCGAAATCATAAACGACTTAAAAACACAAGAGCTGTTGACTGACTCTGATAGAAAATAGAAATAAAGGTAATAAGAATAAAAACCGTTAAAAAACGTTAAAGAAAAAGACGTTACTCCGTGCTCGATAGATATTGGATATTACTTATTAGGATATTAATAATTTGTTGGTGACTGGTGATGGAGAGGGGGCGAGTGGGCAGTGGCTGCTGGGCGACGGGCGACATTTCGTTACATTTTAAAATTCAAAATCAAAATAATATTATGTACCTAACGGATATGGGGCTCTCGGTAAGATACCTAAGATCGGACCAACAGTGCGACCGCAGCGAGATTTTTAAAACTTCAGACAGACATATCTCCGCCATTTTTTCGAATTATGAAAATCGGTCTCGCAATTTTCAAGTTTACTATAAAAGGAAGATTCTGTAAAAATTTGGAGTAAATCTGATGAAAATTGCGGCCGTAAAGTGTTCCGATAAATTTGGCTACGGCGGTTTTAAGCATAGATAGTAAAATGATGTACCCTTATGACGTCATGTCCCCCACCCAGCCGAATAAAAGTTCTTATCAAAATGACGAAAAATCAATTCGTTTCACATAAGGTCTGAGTATTATTTGGTATTTTAGTCGGACTTATTAAAATTTAAAAAAAGGAAGATTTGGTGAAAAATTGGTAAAAAATTGAAAACCAATGAAAATTGCTGCCGCTATCATCCGTAAATTGCCCATTTTTGTTGAAACACTTAATTACAATATTATAAACTGTAATTATAATTTCATGTACGATCAAAAGGCCGTTGGTATTATATCAATTCAAATAAATTTCTTCATCTTAAAGAGTTCCGGAAAAAAAAGGCGACAAGTCGTTATTCGTTGAACCTTCAACCTTCCTGCTACTTGTTACCTGTGCTTGTTACAATCCAAGAGGCAAGAGCCGTGGAACATTTTAGCATTTTTAGTTGTGACAAGTATCAGGTAAAAGTATCAGGTACTGAAAAGGAACAGGAACAAGATGTACCTGTGACAAGAAAAAGCTGTCACAACCCATCCCTATGGAAAATAGTTTCCTTGCAGGACGTTTTCCTTTCTGTTCTTCGTCTTTAGCTTTCTTCTTCGACTCCCTGCTGAGCCTTCTCAGTTCTATTGCTTTTTTCTTGTCTTCTTTTTTCTTCTTGTTTTATAAGAAGTTCCCTGTAAGCTATGTATCATAGTTAATTAATTTATTTACTTATTGTACATACTATATTGTATTAATGTTTTATAAATTATTTATGTAATATGCTATTTGGCTCATGCTGTAAGCATCAATGTTTAAATAAATAATAAATAAATAAAGCCTTCGAGCTTATCACCATTGACGTCCTTTTTATCGATCGAGTCCCTTTTCTTTTAGTTGTTGGAAAATTCAAAATATTTTTAATACTGGTGTCAATGGCGCTTCAGTTTTCTCGGTCTGTTCGCCAGCAGCTAAAAAAAAAAAATTAAAATAAATGAATGAATGAATGAATACACCTAGGTAACAATAATAATAATAATCATGAGAAAAACCTAAATGAAACCATCGTTTTAACAGATAGAAAATAAATACCTACGTAAAACTGGGGAGGGCAACCACTATAAAAACCGCGTACGACAATAGTTGCCCCCCTATGGCAACCACTATCAAAAACAACTTTATGCAATACAGTGATTGCCCCCCAATATATTTCACGAAAATCGTATTAAACTGCCGTATTTAGCTTTTTCATGCATATAATTTAATTATCAATCATTACTGAAAGAAAAAACAAAAACATTTTAAAGAAAACAGTAGTTTATTGAACATATCTTAGATGTACTTACATCGGCTTGAACGTCCTCGTGTTGATGGTAATGGCCGAACGATAACAGGCAATGGCGAGGTTTTGATTAAACGAAGAAACCACAGACAAAAAAAAACTTATTGCTAGCGCCTCCTGAGGAATAAAACTCAACTAAAATAAATGGGATACTCCAATAAAACGTGTTGTAAGTGCGAAAAAATGCTTGCAAAGCTAAAGGGGGCAACGACTATACGTTTTACCCTACAAAAAAAATTTTCGAACCTAAATTTGATAACCAAAAATACATGACATAAGATAATTTGTTCGATTACTGAACTCATGACTTTTAAAGGAGAGTTTGACATGAAAGAGAGAGAAATAAAAAAAACTCTTAAAATAATAAGTCACAAAATTTTCTAAAAAAAGGAACAATAAAATTTAATGAGAATAAAAGGGAACAATTGAAACGATTTGAATCATATTTTACGTAGCACAATTATATAAAGCTATGCTCTCTTGATCCGAAGGAAAAATACAGGTGGAAGATCCTAATTTTGAGACTAACAATTCTGATAAAAGAACTTCATACAACTTTAAAAAAAAATTTTTTATACAAAGAGTGAAAATAAAAGTACCTGGTAAAAACCTAGACAGTTGATTTTGACTAAAAAAAAAAAAAAGAATTTGAATAAAAAGATGATATTTTGCCTTCTCATTTTCTTTCTTTGCTTAACCTCCAGACTCGTCTGTGTTTGTAAACACGGCACATCCAGTTTTCCTCCCAACTCTTGTGGTTGCAGTTCCCAATAGTCGCTGCATCTCTGGATGCTGTCCTTTTACAATTTTCGCATTTGTGCCTGAGTAGGTATATCCTTTTCTTGTGCCCACCAGGTTGAATTGGAGGTTCTTAATGGTGTTTGAGGGTGTAGATATCGTACGGCGGGGAGGGTGTTGGTCTGTAGTACAGGTTCTCTGAGAGGTGATATTACCTGTGGTATGGCCAACTCAGCCCTTATTTCTTCAATGGACACAGCGCGTTGGGGTTCAGCTGTCGGACTTTGAATGCCTACGGCGCTTAACGTTACAGGGTTTCTGTTTCTTTTCCTTTCATCTGTTCTCTTTTTTTCTTGATCCGGGGTATTTCTAGGCTTAGGTTTAATTAATATATTTGACTCACCAAACGTCGCGCGGGCTTCGGCGAGGTTGTCTTTTATTGAGGTTAGTTCTTCTATTCGTAAGTCGTTTATCAATGTTGTGATTTTCTCTTCCGCTTCCTTGATGCATTTGTCTGTAAGTCTAATCAGAAGCTCCAGTTCACGTATTCATGCATTTTTATCTTTTTCCATCCTGCTTTGAATTCACGTGTCTTTGTTTGGTATAGGAGATGTTAGGTTTTAACGTTATCATTTTATCACAACAGGTTGGTCTCTCTTACGCCATTCTCTCCTTTACAATAATTTAATAGTTCTGATTTTCTTGGTAGTTTCATCTTTTTCGGAGAAACTTTTCTCCCAGATTTTCTTCCTTTTCACCTTTTCGGCTTTATTTAGATAGTATTTGGCTATGCATAACCTGCATCGCCTTCCGTCGAAGCACTGGGTTACATTCCTTTTAAATTCCTTGCAGAAATCGCACCTTCGGATTACAGGATCCATCCTGAAATTTTCGTTTGTCAGTATTAAGCCGTTTATATTTACGCCCCTAGCTAAATCTTATACAGTAGACTCCCTCTTAACCGGTCCCGCATTAACCGGCCACCACCTTTCTTTTTTTTCCGGGGGAAGGAACAACTCTCTCGTACCATGTTTTGCGAATATCGGTGCTTCACAGCCTTCCCGGAAGAAATGAGACGAAAATAATCATCTCTCGTCTCTTTGTTCTGTGAATCATTCACCATTCGTTCATTTTCTACGAATACAAAATTAGACCTGACACTACATATTTAGCGGGAAATCATTCTCGGAACTCAAAGCGACGGTAAAATGGTTGTCAGTTCTGTTTTTGCTTTCGAAACGGATTGTTACATTCTCTTGTGCGAAAATGAGTGAGAAGCGTAAACGTGTCGTTGTGACGATGGAAAAACGTTTAAGTGTGCTTAAACGGATCGACAAGGGTGAATCGGTAATGAAAATTTGTTCAGAGTTGAATGTGGGGAAAAGTACAGTGAATGACTGGCGAAGGGACCGACGTTCAATCGAAGATTTCTGCGCCCAAATGGAATCAGATAAAAATTTAAAAACAAGATGCACTAAAAAAAAAACGAAATTCGAGAAGCTCTTTGGTTGTGGTTCCTTCAAGAACGGCGAAGGGGCACACCTATTAGCGGCCCGATTCTAAGGGAAAAGGCTTTGTGTATTCATAGCAAAATTATAGACGGAGGCGAATTTATCGCTAGTGAAGGTTGGCTGACTCGCTGGAAGGCACGTCACGGAGTTCATTTTGCACAAGTAAGTGGAGAAAAAATGTCCGCGGACGCTTCAGGTGCAAGTGATTTTACCTCCAAGTTTGTAGAAATTATAAAAACAGAAAAATTAAAACCAGAACAAGTCTACAACATGGCCTCAATTTTAAAATGCTTCCGAATCTTCAACATGAATTGAATCTTCACATGAATCTTCAACCTCGGCCTCCTCGAGCATCTGGTTGAAGAATACCAGTACTCAGAAGCCATCATAAATTCCGATGGCTTGTAAGTTTCTGGCAGTGCCAAAAGTTGAACCAATCTGAGGGAAATGTAAACATTCTGCTTAAAATTCGTTCTCAACCAAATTTCATCTTTTGAGAGAGTTGAAGAGTCGTCGTCTAATTCTACAAGGAAAAGATGATGGAAGGAGAAAGAGCGAGAAAGGAACCAATCTACTTAGGCAATATGGAGGACAAGGCGGTGAAAATACTTGGCATGTAATGGGAACCGAAAGAGGACGTGTTGTCCTATAAGGTGCAGCCAAATGAATTGAAAGCCACGAAACGAGGGATCATGTCGACCATCGCAAGGATGTACGACCCACTAGGCTAACTTGCACCAGTCATGTTCAAGGCTAAAACCGTACTACAGAAGTTGTGGCGGTCAAAGATGGAGTGGGACGACCCGGTTCCGCCGATAGTGGCGACCGAATGGCAAAATTTCCACGAAGATCTACGAAATTTAGAAGACATCACGATTTCGAGATGTTTAGCCGTAAATTCATTAGCTGCCGTAGACGTCGTCGGATTCACAGACGCCTCTTCAGATGGGTACGCGGCCGTTCTATACCTCCGATTGGAAGACAATGACGGGAGTGTCTCGCCGCATCTTATTTTCGCAAAAACGAAGCTCGTCCCTCTAAAATCACTCACGATACCTAGGCTCGAACTTTGCGCACAACTCCTAGTAAAAGCGTTGAAATCGTCAGAGAACTTTCTCGAAAGATTCGAGATCCGGTCGACTTACCTTTTATCTGATTCGAAAACCGTATTATCATGGATGAAGACCCCATTATATAAACTTCGTACGTTTGTGACCAACAGAGTACATTGGATATTGGAGAGAAGTGAGACGGAGCGAAGTGAGAGTTCCAAAAGAACAAGAACCGTACTGTGAACTTCCTGCAGGGAACACCTGTAATGCACTGTGTAGAAATGCAAGAGTTAGATAAATAATATTTTATAATTGTACAAAAGTTACGAGTTACAGGATGGTTCTACAAGTGAGGTTATGTGTGCTGTTACCGTTAATCTTATCTCTCAGTTTTCGCGCTATCAAGTGTTTGTTGTCGACTATTTTCTTTAAATCATGACGAAAATTAAAACTGAATTGAAGTTAGAAATTTTAAAATTGATTCGCGATAAAAGAGACGTAGTTATGGGTGCCTTTTCATCTAATTTGACGAAAGAGGACAAAAAAATGTGTGTGGGCGGAAATACACGCTAAAGCAACCGCCTTCGGTTTGGTGCCCTCGACAAAAGATGCCAGTTTTACAAGGGACACCTTTTGGCAGAACATAAGAAAAAATACCATGTTAAGTACTAATATCATTTAACAATAATTATTTGTTTAAAACGATTGTTGCAATTGATGGAATGGAAAAATTGTCCCGCGGATGAAATGTTTATGTTAACAGAAAAAAGTTGACAATGCCAAACAAACAGGATCGAAGGGCGGCATTGAGTGCAAATTGAATGCTGTGGATGAATTGTGGCCGAAGTGGGTCAGAGGACACCAATAAATTATGGATAATGTCCATGTTCGTTGATATTCGAGAGCATTTCCTCGCGTTACTCAACCGAAATTTTCTAAAATCTTTATTTCTCGCCTCCTGGGCTTCTTCAGACATCCATCCTATTGGCATTAATATGGATGATATCAAAATATGTCCGTGAAGGAGGACCATATGCACGGAGGATGGCATGTAATACCAGGAATAGAGGTGAATAAATAGTTCATATGTTGTCTCAACAAGATCACATGCATATGTAGGCGGCTTTCTAGCGTGAGGTTTTCAACCTTGGTCCAAACGGGAGGCTACTAACGTAGTTAAGCAGTGGGGTGGAAGCCACTGCCTAGTGAGAGAATTGAGGCCTCTCTCACTAGCCCACTAACCGGCTATCAGGTCACAGACCTGGAGTCGGGAATGTCTACAGAGGGCACGGACCTATCACCGCAAGGTGTAACGCTAGCGCTAGCACGCACGCACGCACGCACGCACGCACGCACACACACACACCCATACACAATGACAGACAGACAGACAGACAGACACACACATACACGACACACACCCCAACAGTCACACAACACACACCCATACACAATGACAGACAGACAGACAGACACACACACATACACGACACACACACCCCAACAGTCACACAAACACACACCCACATGCAAAGTTTATGCATGTCTAAAATGCACAATTTTGTGTAATTTTTGCCGGAGGCCGAGAGAGTTTTGGCATTTCAGGCTTTCCTGTTTTGCAATGTCATGGCATTTTATTTCTGTGATGTAAGTACTTATTTGTTTAATTAAAAAATAACATGGTTCTCTTGGTCAACATTGACTGGTGCATGTGATTTGAATACTGCACCAGCGAAATTTCTCACGGATAAGTTGAGGATCTGGTCTCGCTTTATTGATTTGGGATCCATAAAACAAATAAGTCTGTACACAAATTGACAAATCGAGAAAACTTCCTTTGAGGGCTTGAATAATTTACCTCTGTTAACAACATTAATAAAGTTTGACAAATTTGTGTTGTCTACTGGTCCACTTAACAAAGCACAACACTCTTCACAGTTAATTTTCCTTAGGAGTTTTTGCACTATGTATCCGCTTATATAGAATATTGCATTATCTTGAAGATGGCTGTCCATTTTATTGTTAATTAAATATGATAATACATCTAGATCTTCAATGATATTATCATCCGAAGTGTCACATATTGTTTTGGGTTGACAGGAAACAGATTCAAGGTTAAAAATACCATTCTGGCTTTCCTCCTCACTGTGCTCCTCACTTGTGATATTTGATGATTTAGATGCCTGGATGGTGTTTCTGAACATGAGTTTCCTAAAGGCGTAACGAAACTCTCTTGCACATGCATCATTGCTCCCAAGTCTAGACCTTATGCATGAAAATAATAGTTCTACGTGATCTTGAGACATTTTGTATGTTAAGATGTAATTAAAACCCTTTTCAATCAGAAGTATTGGAACAAGCTGTATAATACTATTGATATTTGTCAACCAACCCAAGGCAAATTGCTTTTTAGGGTGATGGTTGTTTAACCATCTTGAAATAAGGGGCAAAGCAAACTACAAAGGCGCCGGCTAATCTGGAATTTTAAAGCGGGAGAGTCTGGCGGGAAGTGACCCTTATCTTGGTCAACAAGAGAGCGCTTCGGTCGACTAGATCCGCAGCCCCCAGTGTACCAACATTACAACACTGGACACAATTCCAACCACTCGGCGAGCGATCCAGGTCTTTTATATACATCGATGATTCAACGTTCATAAAGTGCAGTTTGATGATTTTATTATTTGGGAATATAAATAAGTAGGTTCTAACAATTAATTAAATACTTAATTTAAAAAAATGGAATTTTTAATAACATATTTCAGTTTTCGATTATTTACGTCCCGCTGGTAACACTGGTTAGTTTAACCTTCGATTGACTGGGGTCCCCCCCCCCCCCCCGATGAATGCGACTCAGTCAGAACTCAGTTCGAACGACCGACGACGCCATTGTTTGTTTTGTTTGTTTTGATTTGCGCGTGTGAACTCAGAACTGTGAACCGGGAACTTTCAATTAATAATGGCTCAACCTATGCATGATATGGTTGTAATAATTATTGAAACCCCGTACAGGAAGTGGAGAGAATCAGACAAAAAAGACGTCATCTCTACCGGGAGACCTTGCCCGCCTCTAGCTTCCCTTACTTCTGACCATCGAGAAGGTAGGACATATTCAAGAACGTTTTCAACTACTTCATCGGTCATGTCTTCTCTCAAAGATAGACCACTACACCACCTCGTTATTGGTTTTTAAGAAAATTTTTCGTTTTCGTTAACTTTTTTTTTTGACTTATTTTGTTGCGTCTAATGTTCCGCAAAGTACCCTTTTTTGTGTAAACCAATAATAAGAGGAGAAGAGTTTTGTAATAAAATTTATAAATTACGTAGCTGTAGTGCGTAGCTTTACACCTTGGTGGTGGTGTTTTAAGTTTAAAAACTGCCCAGAGCCGCTACTGGTACACTCCCCTGCACCCCCCGCTGATGCGCTTGAAGGCGTGTCGGCCGATGAATTGCTGCCAGATTTTATGTTGTTAAAAAAGTTGAAAAAACTGTGGCTGAAAGACCGAAAAGGGTCGTTAAGAAAACAACTGAAAATTCAGAAAAAAAGGTCATTAGCGCCCCGAAAAAAGCTCAGGAAAAACCGAAAAAGGTGAATAAAGAAAAAGTGACTAAAGTTGAAAACTCAAAAAAGTCAATAAAGAAAAAATCCCAGAGAAGCCTGAAGCAGGAGCGAAAAAACCAAGAAGTGTCGTTAAAAAAGTCGAAAATACCATTAATAAAGAAAAAATATCCGAAAAAACACAACCATCGACATCACAACATCAACAACCAGGAGCAACATCAGCTGAAGAATCAACAGCCAGTGGTAAATGTTTTAATATAATCAAACCTATAGTTCAGGCATTCGAGAAAAGAACTGCCCTTGCAGAAGGAGGTCCTTAATTCAATAAAATTACGGATGCCATTCTCTATTTTATTTGTGCCGATCTCAAACCATTCGCAGTGGTGAATGGTGAGGGATTTGTTGCATTGATGAAGGAATTAGCGCCGAACTACAAAATTCCATCGACCAAAACGCTGAAGAGGAAATTAAATAGCAAGTATGATGCGATCGCGCTGTCCATCAAGACTAAGCTGTCACAAATAGAACATTTCGCGCTTACCACTGACATATGGACCGACACCATGAATGAGAGGTCATACATTGGGGTCACCATACATTATTATGATGAGACCCAGCTACGCCTCTCAGAATTAGATTTAGCAGTCCACGGACTCTCAGAAAGCCATACAGCATCCAACATTTGCAACGAATTGGAAGCCATTCTTTCCCATTGGCAAATAGATAAAAAAAAATCAAACTTTTAGTGACTTACAATGCTGCAAACATGGTAGCTGCAGCAAAACTATTTTTGGCCCCAAAGATTTTATTAACAAACAAGTAGGGTGCTTTGCCCATACCATTAATTAATAGTTTCTTGCGCACTCAAAGACCCAACTGTTACGCCTTTAATAGAAAAGGAAGAAAGATTGTGATTACTGTAAAAAACAGTGTAATTCACTCAGACAGACTGCGGCTGATCCAGGAGGAGAGTGGTGTCCCAGCTGGTGAGCAAAAAAAGTTAATACTTGATGTAGCCACACGCTGGAACTCTTCATTCTATATGGTGGAGCGATCTTGTCGATGATACCTGAGTTGACGAAATTGATAGTCCTGGATAGCACGGCTTCACTTGAGATGCTCTCAGGAAAAGAAATAAACGAGCTAAAACAACTTCTAGGCCTACTTCGACCATTCGAGTACGTCACGAAGCAATCTTCAGGGGAGAATTACACCACGCTATCGACGGTGATCCCCATGATTAACATTCTACTGACCCAGATGGAGGGCATGCACACGAATTTGGAAGATGTCAAAAATATATTGATACGGGAAACTACCCAGAGATTTGCCAAAGCCGAAGAGAACATGAACATGGCATTGGCGACCTTGCTCGACCCTAGATTCAAAGGAGTCCACTTTAGGAACCCCGTGGCTCTTGCGAATGCCATGAGAATTGCGAGGAAGGAATTGACCACCACCATCATCATCATCATCTGATGAAAATCCTGATAAAGAAGAATTCGATTTTTGGTCCGCACATAAACAGTAAGTGCATGGACAAAAACGAAACACGAGATCAAACCAGGACGAGCTCTCAGTATATCGCAAATCCAATATCTTCTTTAAAAAGTGACCCATTTAAGGAGTGGGACGACATGAAGTTTATTTTTCCGATACTTTATAAAACGGCGAAAATTGTACTTATGATGCCGGCAACCTCCGTGCCAAGTGAGAGGCTGTTTTCCAAAACGGGCAAATTCCAAACCAAAAGAGGATCCGCCGTCCCGTGATTTGGTGAATAAACTTTCCTTTTTAAGGAAAGTTGGAAAAGAATTGTGGGACTACTGACTAGATTAGCCCATAATTTTTTAACTTGTTGTTTTTACATTCAAATTTGTAGATGTATTTTTAATTCTGTTGTTTTTTACTAAGTAAAAGTAAAAGTATATGGAGTCTTCATAAATAATTTTACCTAATCCTATCCCCTTAGTTAATTTTTTTTTTTACTCATATGAGTAGGTACGAGTACTCTATGGTATCGAGTATTTCCATTCGAGTATATGAGTAGTATCGAATACTCCTTTCGATTCGAGTACCGAGTACTGGTATCGAATATTTCTGGGTATCGCATATCACTAGCCGGGATTCGAAGCAGAAAGTGGGAGGGTTTGTACATGTGAAGCTCACGATGTCTGCAGACACTGTTGAATCAGGAGGCAGTTTGCAGTTAGCAGTAGTATGTTGCCTTTCTCATGTGCAGCTTCATTTTCCGTCTTCTTCTATATAAGACGAAGGCCCAGCATAATTTTGAAGATTCGTTCTCACCCGGTGCATGACAGAAAACGTAAGTTCATTGAAATTCCAGTTTTTCCTCTAACTGGTTAAATAAGTTTTCGTTTTTCTTAACACTGTCTATCTTCGTAAAACATAACGAATAAAACCAGGCGTTGAAGGTCACACTTTAAAATGGCCCAGCATAATTTTGAAGATTCATTCTCATCCGGTGCACATCGACAGAAAGCAGTTCGTTGAAATTCCAGTTTTTCCTCAAACTGGATAAAAACGTTTTCTTTTTTTCTTTTAGTGGAAACTGTCTGTCTTCGTAAAAAAACGGAAAACCTTCAAGGTCACACTTTAAAATTGAAGAGACGGTTGAGCCAATGTTTTGGTATTAGGTGGGAATTGAACTTGAACTTTGAACTCCCTCGAACTGGTTAGGGGAGACTTGTTTATGCTTGTTAAAACCTTTTTCACAAAATAATATTTGATTGGTAAAATCTTTTTGTTAAAAACGATTTAAGAATTTGTAACATCATGAGGCGTCACCAACATGGATGTCTCTCTTGTGCATAATCAAAATATTGTACACCACATCAAAACTTCAATTGTTGGTCTTTAGTGTCTTATTCAAAAATCTTTCCACCTGACTTCTTATTTTTTAGTTCAAGCGTTTATGCAGTAAGTTTTAAAGCCTAGATTAAGTTTATTCTGACATTCATGTTAATTCTGCAGCCAACTGAAAATAGAGCTGTCAAAAATGCGAAGGTCCAAAAGTGATGTAGATTTGAAACAAAAAAATTATACCCAAGACGCACCAAGTGAATGCTGAAATAACAAAGCAGTAAACTTCAAAAAGGCATTCCTAGTTTGATTTATAGATTTATTGCTTGCAACATATGACTCGTAAATCGAATGAGTCATATGTACGTATCGTCGACAATTTCAATTACAATTACCTTCTTCAAATCCGTAGTATTCATCAGAAACCCGTACTCCGACAATTTTACAAGGCAGTGAACGAAAGATGCTTCCTCTTCAGTAGTAAAAATAGGTGGTTTTCCACTTCTCGAAGGTGCTTGCCACCAAGTTTGTTTATAATTGTGCTTCGCGCTATTTTAAAGTGCGAGGCCGCTTCTCTTTGGGTCATTTGTTTTTTATTTATGGCCTCTAAACATTCGGCTAGTTTTTTTCGTCGTAGTTCGACTTATATTGACGAGCCCCTAATTTCCTCTTGTGACGATTGGGCATCTGAAACAATGGGTATGTGAAGTAAGTCAATAAATAAAATGAAATCTGCCAGCAAAGTCTCTTATTTTTTAGAACAAAAGTCGATAATAAAGTAAAAATAAACAGGTAGTGTTGAAGAATATTATATTTTAATACTGATATTTAAACATATGTTAGCGCGAAACCGCTACAACTACCTCCCTCCTACGTCTTTCTTTTTTTTTTTTAAATTAATAAAATTCTATAATTAAATAAAAAATATTGATTGTCCGAAATTATAATACTATGGATTCTAACTGCTCCATTGATTTAATGAACTCCATAATATTATTCTTAAATTGTAGCGCCGCTATTTCCAATTTGATGGCCTCCATACATGAAATTTTAGTCGGCGGCAAGGGCAACATTTTATTGTATGGACAATTTGGCTGATGCGGTTTGTGTTCTGCGAACGGGTGGGGGCTTTCGCCATAAATGCCGTGGCACCCTTTTGGGCCAACTACCAGAGTGTGGCCTAACTAAATTATCCACAGATTTTGTAGAAGGATATTTTTAATTGGAATTTTACTTCCAACCAAAAATCCCTATACCCAACCTGGGATCGAACCCCGGTCTCCGTGGTGAGAGTTCAAGACTGAACCCACCAGCCACGGAGCCGGTTGCAAAATTTTTAGTAACAAAAGATCAAGACGTGAAATGTAAACGGTAAACGTGAAAGTAGACTTCTTTGACCGTAGACTTTTTCGACTAAAATCCGGATTGCACGGTTGTGCAATTCGTATGAATTATATTTCAACACCCGGCACCTTCCCCTGTAACCGACCTCGTTGTAAGGTCTGTCCCCTGATCCTTCCCGATACCTCCTTTACCAGTCCTTCCAATACAGTGGCGGCTCGTCAGGGGAGGCAAGTGAGGCACGGCCTCACCTGATGTTCAGAAGAAAAAAAATTTTTTTAATCCCCAAAATTTTAATTTTTTATGATAATTATTTTAAAACATGGTTTCTAATTTTTTCCGGAAATAAAATAAGATTTTTTTTTCATTTAAAAAAAAATAATAATTACGTAAGAATGTTTAAAGTTCATAAATTTAATAACAGTACCTACAAAAATACTCTCAGCCCGGCCTCTAGCGTAGAAAGTCGGTACCGCATCGTTCGGATTTCGAAATATGATTAAAAAGCCAGGAGAGGCACGGGTGACCTTGGCCTCTCTTGAAATAGAAGGAGGGTCCGGGGGGTTAATATGGTACTCGCGAGAACGAAGGTTAGGCCGGGATGAGATCGATCGAACCCACGCGAGCCGGCCTGGAATCGCCGGCTAAACCCTCCAAGTGAGGCACGATACAACTGTGCCTCACGCTAGGGGATGGTAAAGGAGCTTGAGCAATCTTACCAACTTCAAACTTGCTACCAAGAATATGTTAAGAAAATTGGTAATTTTTTTTAAATTTTAGAGTTTTAGTTTGTTTTTATGTCAGAAAAAAAAAAAAATAGCATGGTCATTTATTAAAGATAAAATTCTAAGAAAATTGGGTGGCGCCAAAAGCGTTCGGGTAACACTGTTATTCTGAACGGCGAGCGCGCCATAGCCTTCTTCACTGCTATACCAACGTAACCTTTTCATCCGTTAAAGCTAGCTTTGTTTTTTTTCTTTTCGAAATTTTTATTTTAAAAAATTTACAAAACATCGATTTTTTTTTGTTTCCGTTGTGACTTGTGAATCAAAAAGAAACAAAGGATCATTTATCGGTGACTGGTGAGTCGACTTTTTTCTTTTCTGAGTTTTCAGTTGTGTGTTTTTCAGGTTGGCCAGTCTATTGGCTAATGCTTCGATAAAAATGGGAAAATTAGGACTTTATAGCTCCTTTAATTTCTAATTTTTGGGGTTAGCATTTCGCATAGCAATTTCTAGTAGGTATGTTCACTAAACTTCACACCATTTAGCGTTTTCTGTCGAAAACCCTGTTTCTACGGTTTTTCAGCACGCATTTTATTGAATTACCTGGCATTTGGGTACTTTACGGCAGTCTTAAGGGTTTTTTTTTTTTTTTTTTTTTTTTTTTTTTGTGAGGTGGCCTCACCCTTCAAAAAGCCCACGAGCCGCCACTGCCTTTTTGTTTTCCAGGCTTACCTGAACCAAAACGCCGAATCTTGGTGGTTTTCGTTTTTGAAAAGTTTCGAGAGTTGGCGAACGGCGACGGGAGAAACGGTCACCGTCTGATCCGAGGACGAAATCTTTGATGATTTGAGGAGAGAAAACCTGCGCCCGATACGTCATCAAAATGACCTTCATCGCTCTGAGTCCACCATGAATCCGCAGACTTTTACTGATCGCCGACTAAACAATCAAAAGATAAATCAAAAACCAGGTACCAAAAACGTTGTTTTTATGAAAACAAAAAGTTTATAAGGAAGGTTTTGATTAGATAATGCGGTTATAAATCCTAACCTTTTAAGTTCTTGATCTTGATTGGCCCCGTTTAAACTGAACTTTAATTCCTTTATCTCTTAAACTATTAGCTCTATGTTAAAAACTACTAAGATAAGTTTTGTAGAAAATTCAAGCAGCTACAACTTTTACTTAGAGCATTTTTTTGTTTGAGCAACTGTTGGCGAAATAATTTGGAAAAACTGTTTTCAAGCTTCTTACTATAACTGGGACGTTTGGTGCAATGATGATATCGGATAGGTTCCCCATTGAAAGCTCCGGAATAAAGACGTGAGTCCGGTTTTCTGTAAAAGTCACCAAATCGTCACTTTCGAAAGTGACGTTCGTTTTCGCCGTTTGTTCTCTGAAGATAAATTGTTTTTTATATAATTATTACTGGGCGTTTGTACCTGAAAAATGGGCCAGTTTCTTCGACCATTTCCTAGACTCTTTAATTATTCGATGCGATTGTTAATCTCAAGATAATATTTTTATCAATTTTTATAATTTTCTCACTTCCTTTTTTGTCTTTTTGGCTGTGGTAACCCTGTATATTGGATTCAGAGTCCAAATAAGACGAAGATGTCGGTTTTGGCCTAACACGCGATTCTCGTTCTAATTGACTTGACGTTGTCTTGAACGTCTATAATCCTAGACGTGCCTTCTAGAACGTCTATAGTCCTAGTAGTTGCCTTCCAGAACGTCTCCAATCTTAGAATTTACCTTCTAGAACTTCTATAATCCTAGACGTTGCCTTATATAACGTCTATGATTATAGACGTTGCCTTATATAACGTCTATGATTATAGACGTTGCCTTAATAACGTCTATATTATAGACGTTGCCTATAATAATCCTAGACGTTGCCTTATAGAACGTCTATAATCCTAGACGTTTTTATAGAACGTCTATAGTCCCAGTAGTTGCCTTCCAGAACGTCTCCAATCTTAGAATTTACCTTCTAGAACGTCTATAATCCTAGACGTTGCCTTATAGAACGTCTATAATCCTAGTAGTTGCCTTCCAGAATGTCTCCAATCCTAGAATTTACCTTGCCTATAGAACGTCTATAATCCTAGACGTTGCCTATAGAACGTCTATAATCCTAGACGTTTGCTTTCGTCTATAATCCTAGAACGTGCCTTATAGAATCTATAATCCTAGACGTGCCTTATAGAACGCTATAATCCTAGACGTTGCCTTATAGAACGTCTATAATCCTAGACGTGTTTTATAGACGTCTATAGTCCAGTAGTTGCCTTCCAGAACGTCTCCAATTTTAGAATTTACCTTCTAGAACGTCTATAATCCTAGACGTTGCCTTATAGAACGTCTATAATCCTAGACGTTGCCTTATAGACGTCTATAATCCTAGACGTTGCCTTATAGATGTCTATAATCATAGACGGAGTTTTATAGAAGTCTATAATCTAGCAGTTGCCTTCTAGAACGTCTCCAATCTTAGAATTACCTACCAGAGTATCTCCAATCCTAGAATTTACCTTCTAGAACGTCTATAATCCTAGACGTTGCCTTAAAGAACGTCTATAATCCTAGACGTTGTTTATAGATCGTATAGTCCCAGTAGTTGCCTTCCAGAACGTCTCCAATCTTAGAATTTACCTTCTAGAACGTCTATAATCCTAGACGTTGCCTTATAGAACGTCTATAATCATAGACGTTGCCTTATAGAATGTCTATATAGACGGTGTTTTATAGAACGTCTATAATCCTAGCAGTTGCCTTCTAGAACGTCTCCAATCTTAGAATTTACTACAGAGTATCTCCAATCCTAGAATTTACCTTCTAGAACGTCTATAATCCTAGACGTTGCCTTGTAGAACGTCTATAATCGTAGGGTCGGCATTAGGACACAAATAAGGAAACAAAATTTAAAATTTCAAGCTCAACTTGAACAAAATATTAATTTAATTTATTTTATAAAGTTGGTGGTGAAAAATGCGATGACCTATTAATCAGAAGATGAAGAGCTGGAGCTGTCGGAGCTCGATCAAAATCTAAAAATGATTCTAAACCCAAAGTTTCGAGCGAGACAATATGGGGGGACGGTCGGCGTTGTCGCCATTCTGAAATTTTAAATTTTAGAATTAATTTTAAAAATTTTTTTTATTAACCGTTGTAAAGTCCGCATTTGTCTCCACCATGAAGATAAGTAGCGTCGAGGTAAGAGTTTCTGAGGGCCAATTCGCGACTCTCGGTTGCTTATGTTTTCTGTGACAGTCTAAAAAAAAAAAAAAAGTAAGGTTTTTTGGACAAAAAACGCAAAATTTAGGGGGGGGGGGGATTTTCGCTCAAAAATAAATTTATTGAAAATTTTTTAAATTATTTTTGGGAAGATTTAGTCGTGGTTTTT
>JACGAQ010004090.1:0-19552 GCA_014119065.1 Orius insidiosus | reverse complement strand
GCAAAGAAAGCAAAGATCGGGGGTAGTCGTAGACGATGACATCCGTCCAGAAATGATGGACGTAGCGCTTTGTAAAGTTGATAATTTCCACTTGGTACGAACGCGATGGCAGGAACTCCAAAACAGTGGTCCTCTCTCGACCAACCCATATCAAGCCATTCTTCACTACTTCGAATATCAAACGAAGTATTATCGAAGATCTCCAACGGCAAAAAATGTATTCCCGGATACATGAAGATTGACTTTTCGAATTTGTACGTCAATATCATTTCAGGGGGATTACATCCTGGGGGTTGATACCGTGTGTTCGTCGTAAATAGCGCCCGATTTTCATACCTAAATGAAGTTCTTTGATTTTATGAAGGAAAGGTTCTTGGTAAGGATTTTTAACGCAGAAAAGTTGCTTGTCTTGTATTTTATACAGAGATGATAAAGTCGGAAAACGCTAAAATAATCAAAAAAGAAAAATAATAATGCCACTATTACCCTGGAAAACTGCCCAAATCCCACCAAAATTGGCGTTTCTCGACCAGGAGATCAGGAAATCTAGAATAAAGGGCGATTTTTGCCCCAAAAAAACTGTCGAAAATGGGGAGTTTTTCGGAGTCTCAGCCAAAAATTGAGGAAAAACTTCAAAATTGGGCCTTTTTGGGCAAAAATCCGATGAAAAGGTAAAAATTTAGAGCACGAGCATCCCGGAAGACCGGGCGGATTTGACATTTTGTACCATGTGTTTCATTCTCCCGCATTGCGCTTTAAAATTTTTTGATGACACACCCGCCGTTTTCGCTGATTGTTGGTCGTTTTCTTACACAGTCTTAGCAAGAGACTCGACCACCTATCATTCAACAGAGCCGGAGGCTCCTTAGTATGATTGCCTGTTGATAAACCTGCAGCATACTGTTTGCGAGCACTGCCACATGATATAATTTATCACATATGATACAAAATGTCAAAATTCTCAAAGCTAAAATTTTCTCGCTCACAATTTTTTTCGAGTAGATCCAGTCCATGTTGTAGGCGGCGTCGTTCTTCTTTTAGGATCATTTTGCATGTCGCCGAAGGAGGAGAAAAAGATTGAATCTTCAGGATCGTGTGCGCACTTTTGAACGATCGCGTTGAGCGGCTTCCTTTTTCGGACGTGAGGAGAGACACGACCGCGTTTCTCACGTCGGAGAACTTCGCCACATAGCACCTCAAGCACTCGTTGAACCTGAACGCCCTCTCCAAAATTCGTTTTTCGAGAAATCCCGTCGTGACAGGGACACTTCGGCTCTGACGTATCGACAATTTGGGCATGTCGGACGAACCAAACGTCCAGACCGTCGGAGTCCTCTGCGAAACAAGCGGTTGACTCGTTGCGCTTTTGTGCAACTCTTTAAGATATCCTTCGATCACTTGTGTGTCTTCGGGGTCCATTTCGAGCACGCATTTTTGAGGGAGAGGACTTTGAATAGGTACCTTCACCTCCTGGACGAAAATCTCGGAACAAGAAGCGTCTGAATCATCTTCCGGATCTACTTTTGAACCTTCTTTTAATAAACTCTCCGTTATTCTCTTTCATTCATTTCCAATGTCTTTACTGAACTATACAGCATTTCTGCGTTAAAAGACTTCCTTAATTTGTCAGCGATTGGCCTCTTTCGTACGCCTCCAACCTTTTGGCCTGCATCACGGGAAAATAGTGCCATCTCAAATTAAAATATTTAGGCTTTTTCGCTTCTTTTTCTGTCAGAATGGAAGCAGGCACTTTAGAATTTCCATAAATATTTTTTTCAAAAAAGGTCTCTTCTGCTTACCGAAATCTTTTTTTGAAAAATTCAACGCACTTGCTTCTTTATTATCGACCAATGGTGAGAATTCTTTTACCGAAGCTTCCAAATTCTGCGTACTTTCACCTTTCTTCGAAAACACACTTTTCATCGATGCTCTATTATTCTCTGGAGGAGATAACTCATTTGACGTTTCCAATTCCTGATTACTTTCGACATATTTAGATATTGACCTGATTGACTTATTTGAGGCCTCCTGCTCAACGGCTAAATTTTGTTTGATTGCTCCTTTTTTTGAGAGTGAGCTTTTTGACGGACTAGAAGATTCCTCTTCGATAGATGATGGAAAATCCTTAATTGAAGCGTTTAAGTTCTGCTTACTAACACCTTTTTTGGATAATGAAGATTTTGATGTACTTGCAAATTCTCCTTCAACTGATGATGGAAAATCCCTTATGGAAGCGTAGTTCTGCTCACTAACGCCTTTTTTGGACAATGAAGATTTTGAGGTACTTGCATCTTCCTCTTCAACTGATGATGGAAAATCCTTGATTGATGCATCTAAATTTTGCCTACTAACTCCTTTCTTTGACAAAGTTTTTGATGAATTCTCACTTTCTTCTGCTATTGAAGACGATAATTTTTGTACTGAAGCATCCAAATTCTTCTCACTTTCACCTTTTTGGAAAGCGAACTCTTTGATGCAGATGACTCTTCATCTGATGACCACAATTCTATTTCTGAACCAAAATTCTGTTCACTATCACTTTCTTTTGATGATGGAATTTTCGACTCATCTCCAGATTCTTCTTCGGCAGATGAGTTTTCAGAAAACACTGCACTTTTTTGCAATGTTTTGGCCTTCTTCTTCGATTGCTGATGGAATACGTTGTAACGGCTTACGCAGAAGCTTACTATCAACTTTTTTAGGAAACGCGCTTTTCGATATTTGTGCGGTTTCAACATCTGCTGAGGACAAGTTCTTCAGCGAAAAATTCTGTTTGCTTTGATCTTTTTTTGATAGTGAACTTTTTGATTCACTCTCCGATTCTTCTTCTGCAGATGAAGGGAAGTCCTTCAACGAAGCATCTAAATTTTGCTTACTTAGACCTTTTTGACAGTGCACTTTTTGAAGCAAGTGCAGATTCCTCTTCTGCAGATGAAGGGAAGTCCTTCAACGAAGCATCTAAATTTTGCTTACTTGACGCTTTTTGTGATGTCGAACTTTTTGACGTGAGTGCTGACTCCTCTTCAATCGATGAAGGAACGTTTTTTAGTGATGGCTTGCTTGGACCTTTCTTGAAAAATGAACTCTTTGATGCGCTTGTAGATTCCTCTTCAACCGATGAAGTAAATTCTTCTATAGAGGCATCTAAATTTTTCCTTCACTCCTTTTCGACAGTGATCTTGTCGATACATTTACTGGTTCATTGAGAGACTCATCTTCAACGGATAATGGAAATTCTTCCATGTTTAGCTTACTAATTCCTTTTTTGATATTGAATTTGTTGAAAAGTTCGATTTTTCAGGATGAAATTGTGGCAACAATTCACTTTGCTTGCTTTCTATTTTAGAAAACGCACTTTTTGATTGGTTAGCAGTTTCAGCACCCCATGGGAAAATTTTGGACGTGTCTACAAATGTCTTCTTACTTACACCTTTCCTTGAAAAAGTGCTTTTAGACGCATTTTTAATTTCAACGTCAGCAAATGACCGATCTTTCGTCGAGGGAGTAAGTCCTGTTTCTTCTTCCTTTTGTGGAAAATACTTCACAGCACGTGTAGATCTGTTCCAAGGATTCAAAAATTTTGGTGGCCGAACAAGATTCGCTTTGTATCCAACTCTGTTCATCGGAGTCATCTCGGTCCTAACCAAAAACTCCGAAAGCGGCGTTACCGTTCGATGGAATCTTTTTCTCATTACGTCCTTGACAGGGTACCTGGGAGTTTTGCTCCCTACGCTGACCAAAGACAAACTTGACACAGATATTGCAGTATTTGCTTCGTCTTCGACAGTCTCTTTTTTCTCGTCGACATCATGAGTTGAAGCCAAATCGTCAAAGTCGCCAATATTGAATGAATACATCGATCCTGTCGGTGGGGCTGACGTTGTTGAAACTGAACCTTTTGTCGACGCGATAGTCCCTGGATCGATCTCTTCTCCAGGTTGTCCAATTTTTTCAATTGCTGTCTTTGCCGCCATCCTCGCAATTTCTCTTTTCGTCCTATCCTCTGATTCCATTTGCTTTTTGGCCAATTCCATAGCGCTAGTTCCTCCCCTCAATTTATCAATGTATCTTTGTCTCAAATTCTTTTCAAATCTACACTTATGTTCGATTCGTCGCTATCATTATCATCATCGTTTTCGGCCTTTAGTAACAAATCGTCCGAATCTTTTTTCTCCATCATGAAAGCAAATTGGTCAAAGTCTGCTGTGCTCTTCAATCTTCCTTCGAGAAGTTTAAAAATGCTTGTTTTACAAGTCGAAAAAACTTCTTCGTATCCCTTCCCGGGGTTTTCACGCACGAACATTTTGAACATGAGCGAAACTGATTTGTCAGATTCCGATCCCATGGATTCGACTCCGAATTTCAAGGCGTCTTCGCAATCAGATCATGAGGAAGTCTTCTTTCTCTTCAGAAACTTCGCTTATCTCTTGAGCAATTTGCGTCGAGAGTTCTTCTTGTTGAAATGATCTAATGTTCCAGTTGGCATCGTTTTCTGAATATTCATCTTCGTCTATGGAAAATGAATCAATGTATTTCTCTTTCTTCAAACATAAGTTCTAAATAATTGATGTCGACAACTCCGGGCTTTTTGCTTTCTTTCGTCTCGACTGGATAAAAAGTGTGAACGTTTTCATCAGAATCGTAAATAGTTTGAGTGGGGACGTTTTCAATTTCTTTTTCCATTTCTAATGCGATGCTTAAAGGGAATCGATATTTAGATTCTTTAATTACTTTGTTGATATCGAAAGGTTCTTTTTTGACTTTTCCTTTTTTTCTTTCGTTAAGCTTTTGGAACGTTCGATTTTATATTTTAGAATTCTTTTAAGTTCTTTTTTGCATTTTTGCCAACCTTGAGGAGTCATGACGTGTTTCTTATGTTGAGGGACTGCAACTCCTTCACTCACCATCATTGGCGTGCTTCCGAAAGATGGCGACTTAAGTTTTTCCGTTTCGATAACTTCAGCAAACTCGCTCGTTTTGATTGAAGGTACAGCGCTTGAAGGATAGATGACGGTCGTTCGATTACTGAAGGAGACACCTCCAGAACTTTTGATTGTGGCCGGGCTTCCTTTTCTTTCGTCCTCCACATTCTGGGTTCGAAACATGTCAAAATCTACGGTTGATTCGCTGCTTGTTTTTGTCGCGTTCGTCTCAGTCCAGCGAGCTTCTGGGTCCAATTCGTAATTTATATGAAACAAAGGTGGAAGCGTGAAAAACTCAAGCGTATCATCGACATCGTCCATGTAATCGCAACTTCCAATAACTTCTTTTCTAAATTTTACCTTATTCTCTCTCATCGCCAAAGTGAGATTTCTAGAAAAGCTTTTTAGCTGTATTCCTTTCTGGAGCTGTGTATTCCTTTTTGATTATTTATCTGCTGCCTCGGTAAAAACGAAGTCCCCATTTTGGGACCTAAATAGTTTGTCGTGTACTGCGGACCAAGTCGCATTTCTGCTCTTTGCATCTCTTCTCTGAACCTCTTTCTTTAACTTCATCACGTAGTTTCTTCTCCTTTGTCATCTTCATCGCTAATCGTCGTCTCACTCGATTTATCATCGATGTTTTTCATCCTTTCAATCGGTAGCTGTAAACGAGTTACTATCTGTCCTGTATAGTGGTTTATCGGCCTATACGCCGATTGGACGATGACATCCTCAAGGTCTAACGTAAACAATGGTTTTTTGTGCGTAAAAACACGTCCTGAGAAAACCTCAGGGACTAATTGATGGGTTATTTTAAGCCTGTATTTCATCTGCTTTGGAGGTTTTACTGCATGCTTTCTTTTATATGAGATCAACTGCCTTTTCGTGCATGGAATTTGAGTAGGTAATCTTGATTCAAAGTCTGGAAGTTTTCCTTCATCCACTAATTTTTTGCTTGATATCCTTTATGGTAAGAGGTTGAGGATATTGGACAACAGGTTCTTCCAGGTAGGATAGGTTGGAGCCATCAATGCTTACTTCATCTGGAAGTGTTGTCGGTTTCACACACTTTTTGGGATCTTTGCCATTTTCGGCTCCTTCTGGACAATCGTGCTCGTAAATAGAATCTTTACGTTTTCCTTTTATAAGCTTTTTGCGCTCCCTATCCATGCTTAGTTTTACAGCGCTGCTTATTGCTTCAGGAACCGTCACTTCCGAATCATCACCGACCATCGCTGCTGTTATTTTACTTTTGATCTCGTTAAACTCGTCTTCGGGACATGATTCGATGTAGTCTTCAAGGAACATATTGATGAAATTCTTTGTAGTCTGTGTATTTGGGTTCTTGATAAAATAATCGATGCTGCTTAGAGGTATCTTCGAAATACTGTTTGACGAAAAGTGGGAAATCTGAGCCTGAAGTATCTGATGTTCGGGAAGGCGTGCTTGAAGGTTCCGATGATGAAGAATCGTCGGATTCTGATGCTGTCGAATTCGTCATCTTTGCGGAAACGGTGTCGACTTTCACGTTTGTGTCTTCTTTGACTTGATCTTGAAACGAAACTGTGCTCACGCGTCGGTCTTTCGGCTGTTGCGACTTTATCGAATCGCTTCTAAGGTCGATCGACTGATCCAGATCTGCTAATCGATTTCGTACGAATGTCCGGCTTCTGTGATGAAATACTTTTGTTCTTTCTAAACACAAGATTAAAATAAGACACACGGCCCAACACAAGAGATTTACGGGATGAAAACAGCGTTTTCAAGAGATTTACGGGATGAAAACAGTGTTTTCAAGAGATTTACGGGATGAAAACAGCGTTTTCAAGAGATTTACGGGATGAAAACAGCGTTTTCAAGAGATTTACGGGATGAAAACAGCGTTTTCAAGAGATTTACGGGATGAAAACAGCGTTTTCAAGAGATTTACGGGATGAAAACAGCGTTTTCAAGAGATTTACGGGATGAAAACAGCGTTCTCAAGAGATTTACGGGATGAAAACAGCGTTCTCAAGATATTTACGGGATGAAAACAGCGTTTTCAAGAGATTTACGGGATGAAAACAGCGTTTTCAAGAGATTTACGGGATGAAAACAGCGTTCTCAAGAGATTTACGGGATGAAAACAGCGTTTTCAAGAGATTTACGGGACAATAACAGTGTTTTTTAAAGAGATTTTCGGGATAATCCGGATGTTTTTAAGAGATTAACAAGATGATAAGAATGTTAACAAGAGATAAACGTGATGATAAGTATGTAAGATGATAAGAATGTTTTAAAGAGATAACGAGATATCTCTTTCGGGATTTCGGGATAATACGGCCTTCACATGGGCCGTATTTGAAAACGTTCCTTCGTTTGCTTCAACCAAAAGAACACCTTGACATCCCTTTACCGTTCCTTAACTTAAGGACTTACTTTTGCCCAGCTACCTTGAAAAAATGGGAGAAACTGGGAGGATTTCTTTTATTTGAAGGAACCCCTTCAAGGGAGGTTCATAAAAACGTAATAACGTCAAGAAAGGATTTTCAAGGAAACCTTGAGAAAAGGCTCATAAGGACCGTAGAAAGAAAACAAACCGAGATAATGTTTCGTCGAAACTTTCTGGATTCTTGAATTTCTTTTTTTCAGCTTCTTTAATCACACTGTCGCCTTGAAATTTCCATATTCCACCTTCAGAATCTTCAAACTCTTCAGTATTCGCCCAAAATCCGGTTTTGACAGGTTGCCTCTTAAACTTCTTATTTTGTTTAATCCCTCTCATATTTAATAAATCCCTAGAGGATTCTGAATAATAAAAGAGCTCATATATGACCTTACGGTAAACTTTGTAGATGAAGCTTCCTTTCAGAGCCTTCAAATCTGTTAAAAATTCGCTAAAAATAATTTTTTTCAACAGTTTTAAACTTTACCTTGGCAGACATATCCGGTTAAGATCTTCCTCACTTTAAACAAATTTAATTTTACAATAATCACACGTTAACTCACGTATAAGTCAATGATTCACTGCTTTTAAGCCTAAACAATAAATAAGTATTAGAATTAGCATATTTTCAATAGGGCAATAAAAGCTAGAAAATAAAAATGCAACCAATCAAACTTCAAAACTAATCCTAATAAAAAAGGAAAAAAAAAATCTTACCCTAAGATTTCCGGCAATAATGATTGATTATAACGGGTTCTGCGAGATTTGAAAAATTTAATAAAGTTAGCATTTTGATAGGTACCTTTTTTACCTTTCAATTAATTTATTCCACAAGACACTAAATCATATCATTATTTAATCTTTGTTTTAAAATTATTCTTACCGTCTTCGGTATTTTTCCCAAAGTACTCTAAAAAATAATAATAATAAAAATAAATGAACAATATTTAATTTAATAAAATTATAAATTATATAATACCTTTTGTCCGTTTTGTGATCTCTTCTGTAAAATCCTTTTGAGACATCCCTAAAATAAAATTGAAAGGCTTGAATGGGAGTTTGAAACGAAGGAAGATGTAAAAATTGAAGCGAAAAAGTACTGGTTTGAAGAGCTTCCAACGAAAACTTCCTTAAAGAGAAGTATCTATATAGGAGGGGGAAGTATAACGGAGGGGAAGTACAACGGGGGTGGGGAAGTATAACGGATTGGGAAGTATAACGGAGGGGGAAGTGTATAGAAGGGGGAAGTATATGGGAGGGGGAAGTATATGGGAGGGGGAAGTATAAGTGAGGGGAAGTTTAAGTGAGGGGTAGTATAACAGAGGGTGAAGTATAATGGAGGGGGAAGTATAAGGGAACGAAAGTGTAACGGAAGGGGATGTATAAGGGAGGGAAATTATAAAGGAGAATTTTCCAAGTTCTTTTTTTCGAAAATTTTTCCAAATTTTTTTTCCAAAATTTTTTTAAGAATCCAGGTAGAAATAATGGGCTCTTTGGCCTAGGGATGTGCCTCTCGTAAAAGGTAGAAGTACGAAATTTCTCCCTACTAAAAAAAATAATTAAAAGTGGCAATATTTTTACACCAAAAATTCTTAAAAAATGTAAGGAGTAATTGGTGAAAATTTGGTGAAAATCGGACCAACGGTTCGGCCGCCGCGAATTTTTTAAAATTTCAAACAGACATATCTCCGCCATTTTTTTCGAAATTCAAATCGCCCTCGTTAGTTTCTCGTTCACCGACTAAAGAAATTGTGTGAAAATCGGATGAAAACTGTGGATGAAAAGTGTTCCGGAAAAAAATGCTACGGCCGGCCGGCACCAGAGACAAAGTTTAGATCGGTAAAGATCAATATTCGATTTGACCCTCCGGACTTAAGACTTTAAAAATAGGGAAGTTTTACATTCTTTTCGGCTGCCCCTTTTCGTCACATTGATAAGGATAAAAAAATGATTGAGATGATGGCGTTGAAGCAGTTGCGAAAGTAACCGAAGATCCCGACGTTCTACAAGTTTTTAAAAAATTAAAAAAATTTAAAATCCAAAAAAATACTTGCATCCAAATCTTCATGGGGCGTCCTTTGTATATGCTCAAAAAACGTAAAAGGCCTACAAAATTAAAAATTTAAATTTTATTTTTTTTACCTATGAAATTGATCGGGACATTCAATTCTGAAAAAAAAATTTAATACAGAATTTTCATTTTTTTGTGTATACCTCGGATTTTGATCAAAAACGTAAACTGGAGGTTTAGCTTCGTTAGATCCCGTGCTTCCACTTTCCCTGAGAAAAAAAAAATCAAATTAACAAGTTAATATTCCAATTACTTAGAGGAGTGGTCCATTCTATCAAAACTATAACAATTAAAAACTAGTCTAAAATTTTTTTTTAGAAGAAAACATGTGAAATAACTAACAAATGATTAATTTTAAGGATAGTTTTTGTTAAAAATTATGCCTATTTTGAGTGTTTTAATCATTTTTTGACGCGCGATCAATCATTAACAAGCGATATTTATCTCACTATATATAAATAAAATCTTTTCAATTGTGTATTTTATAAATATGAAGCTTTTTATTTCTTGTGTTTGGCCACTTTGACTTTCGCATTTCCGCATTCGGAATGGCAAATTTTAAAGCGAAACATAACAAAAGTATAAAAATCATCAGGAAGAGCAGTTTCGCATGAGTGTTTTGAGGAGAATCAGAAGATAATTGAAAATCACAATAGGAAATTTGAGAATGGCGAAGTTACCTTCAAATGGGCATGAATCATTTTGGTGATATGGTAAGCACAGTTTGATTTTGTTTAATTTTATCTTTTTTTTTTAGTTGTCTCATGAAGTCAAAAGAATGATGAATGGCTTTAAAATGGGACAGAAAAAATTTAAAAATGTAAATAAATCGATGGAAAAGCTATCTTTTGGTCTAAATTTGAAATACCTTGTATAGAACGATAATTTGTAATAAGTTGCTGGAAGATGTCCACATTTCTGTCCCTTTCCAGACCAGGTGCCCAAAGGCTCACGCACACTTTACCGTCTTCGTATAAATTGGGATTCAATCGGTCAGAACAGTAGGAGACGTAGTGGCAATGAGGAGGAGTTTTCGGATAATCCGCTGAAAGTTGAAAGTCGAAGAAAAACAAGCCGTCTTCATATGGCGTCTTTTCTGGACCTCGTATCATAACCGAAAATAAATCCTAAAAAAAGTACTTGTTTGAAGAGATTTCAGCGAAAACTTCCTTAAAGAGAAGTAACAATATTAATAAGGCAAAATGAGTTTTTTGGCTCAAGAAATAAGGCAAATGACTTTTTTGGCTCAAGAAATAAGGCAAAATGAGTTTTTTCGCTCAAGAAATTAGGCAAAATGATTTTTTTGGCTTAAGAAATAAGGCAAAATGAGTTTTTTCGCTCAAGAAATAAGGCAAAATGAGTTTTTTGGCTTAAGAAATAAGGCAAAATGAGTTTTTTGGCTCAAAAAAATTAGGCAAAATGCGTTTTTGACTCAAGAAATAAGGCGAAATGAGTTTTTTGGGCTAAAGAAATAAGGCAAAATGAGTTTTGGCTCAAGAAATAAGGCGAAATGAGTTTTTTGGCTCAAAAAATAAGGCAAAATGAGTTTTTTGGCTCAAGAAATAAGGCAAAATGAGTTTTTGGCTCAAACAATAAGGCAAAATGAGTATTTTGGCTCAAGAAATGAGGCAAAATGAGTTTTTTTGCTCAAGAAATAATATAGGAAAGGGAAGTATAACGGAGGGGACGTACAACGGAGGGGAAGTATAGCGGAGGGGGAAGTATTAAGGAACGAAAGTAAGAAGGGGGAAGTATAAGGGAGGGGGAAGTATAACGGAGGGGAAGTTTTTTTTTTTTTTTTAAATTTTTTAGTTCTTTTTTTTTAATTTCTAAGTGTCAAGGTAGAAATAATTGGCTCTTTGGCCTACGGATGTGCCTCTGATGGGTAGAAGTATGAAATTTCTCCCTACTCAAAAAAATAATTATTAAAAGTGGCAATTTTTTTACACCAAAAATTCTTAAAAAATATAAGGAGTAATTGATGAAAATTTGGTGAAAATCGGACCAACGGTTCGGCCGCAGCGAATTTTTTAAAATTTCAAACAGACATATCTCCACCATTTTTTCGAAATTCAAAAATCGCCTTCATTAGTTTCTTTTTCACCGGCTAAAGAATGTGTGAAAATTTGGTGAAAATCGGATGAAAACTGTGGCCGTAAAGTGTTCCGGAAAAAAATGCTACGGACGGACGGCCGGCACCACAGACAAAGTTGAGATCGGTAAAGATCAATATTCGAATTGACCCTACAGGGTCTGGAAGACCCTTCCCCAAAAACCCGACGTCGAGGGTATCACAATAACTTCTTTAAGGAAGTTTAAAAGCTTAGAAAAACTATAAAAACATTAAATTTACCATTCTGTCCTCAAATCCTGTAATCCAGATTCCAGAGGGAAGAGAAGTTCTCAACAATTTAAGCTCCGCTTTTACACGTTTACAGAATGATTTTGTATCCGCAGGTTGAAACATGGTTAACTTAAACTTGTGGCTATTTGGTGCGGTATCCAATATGGTAAACACTGAAAATTCAAAAAAATAGTCGACGGTTCAAATTTTACCCAACAAACTTTTCCCATAAACGGTAACAACCTCAAGCTTTGTTCCAACCGCAGTTTGAAACTCCTGGAGCATGCGCAGAAGGAATTTCACATCAGATTTGACGGACAAACCATTTTAGAAACGTCAGATTTGACGGACAAACCATTTTAGAAACGTCAGATTTGATGGACAAACCATTTTAGAAACGTCAGATTTGACGTTTAAGCCCTTCTGGGCATGCTCCAGGAGTTTCAAACTGCGGTTGGAACAAAACTTCAATAAATTTGAAAATTTACCTCCTTTCTCATTCGGCTTTAAAATACACTCATTGGAATTGACTTCAATCGTACTATTCAGTTCTGCCAACGAATTCAGTCCAGATTCATTCGATTTTACTTTTTCAACTTCACCATTTTCTTTTACATCAGAAAGGTCTTTTGTTTCTGAAAAAAATACTATTAAAAATAAAAATAAAATAAATTTTTACCAGTGGATGCAGGTTCGGTTTTTCCAGGTGTGGCAGGGCTAGGTGAAACATTATTAGCTTCTGACATGGAACCTGTATTTCCTCCGAATCTAAAACAAAATAAAATTATGACAGTTTAGGGTTATCACTGCTTCAAGATAACCTTGCAGAATCTAACCTTCAAGTTCTAACCTATCTAACCTCTTAACAAAACAGGTACACAATTTAACCCTTTCAAGACCGCGTCTGACGGCGGATTCCCAGCGCCCAGCAAAGCGCAGAAAGCGACGAGTGACCATCACGTAGTTCATTTCTTTCCCAACAGATGGCCAGTTTTTGCATGTCGCTAGCACCACGGGAAGCGAAGGTATAAAATTTCTTAGAGAGGCTACTCAAGTCGCCTGCGGTCTCCAAGTGACATGCACACATGGCAACTATAGTCGCCTGCGGTCTCGAAAGGGTTAAAACTTGATGATTAAGTATTTTAAAACCTCTAGTTTTTGAGATATTTGAGGGTTACAGCAAGATTTTTATGTTTTTCATCCCTTTTAAGCCCAACAATGTTTCAAGAAAAGTGCTTGAGGAGAAGCTTTGTTTTTATAATTACCTTCTAATGACTTCCGCATGTGCTTTGACAAGTTGGACTAATATTAACGAGCACAATTTGACACAGACATTAACCGAACTCTGCGGCTCGGTGACATTTTGAGCGGTTTCTGGAGGCGTCGACGCATTTCGTGAAGCAGAAACGCGTGCTTCTAATAAGGCTAGACTCCCTGACAGGAACTCTCCGGAAGAATCTCTTCTGCTTTTTTCTTCAGGAACTTCTTCAGGTTTTTCATCATTTGGAGTCGCATCATGCGAAAAAAGGCGGCTCACTTGATCAGCGACTCTTTGAGCAAGATTCGTCCTCCCTTTTTCTCTAACTCTTTCCAGAAGGCCTTGGAAATGGCACTCGTTGAAAAACATCGTTCCCATAAGCTTATCCAAATATCTAAAAGCACATTACACCTATACAGTATAATAAAGTAAAGTTTCCATATTCCATGAAATGTTAAGTTTCCAAAATTTTTGGAAAAATAAAACCATAGAAAACTAACCTGCAATCTTTATAAACTTCTAATAATTTCCTCATGACCTCAGTTGTTTGTAATGATGGGTTCTGCGTGAATATTTCTTCAAGACGAGACATAGCGACACGAGCTTTTTCAATATTGGCGGCCAATTTGGGCTTAATTAAACTATCGCGGGCTTCATCTGTGTTTTCATCTGAATTTTCGCTTTCGGTTTGCCATGAGTTGTCGTCGCTGGGACCGTCATCCCAGTTTTCGCCGCCATCTGAATCATATTCGCCGACTTTGTAAAGATCCTGTGGCCAGCACATTGAGACGTGACCTTCCACCCACCATACTCGTACTCGTCCTTCAGGGTAGTTGTCTAAAACTTGCCCAGCGGAACAGGCTTCGTCCTCACCTTGAAAATTCGCCACACGGATAACAACCGTTCCTGGCCTATACTGGAAGTCTGGATGGTCTTTCAAATCGTACACACTCACTTCATTTTCCATCAATAACGTTGGCCTTAAAAAAACTATTTAACCTTAACTTTAAAAAAAACATACTGTGGGCTATCAGTCGAAGTATATGTTTTAAACCATTTAACAGCAGCCGTTCTGCCAGCATGATCGACTTTCTGCACTACACCATATACCCGCATACATGCATCTTCTTTATTTTCTATGACGAAATCGCCAGGGAAAAATTCCTGATCATCTAAATGGTGTATAGGATATAATTCTGTAGATGGTATACCAAATTCAACGGAGCCATCCTAAAAAAAAATTAACAAAAAGAATTATTACTCTTCCAAGTCTTACTTGCCAAACGACATCTGCTGTTGAGGATGTGCTGATAGTTTCAACGACTATTTTACTTCCGGGTTCCATATTGACGGTCGGTGGACATTTTTTTTGAGCAGTTCTCTTCAGTTTCTTCTTGTGAAGAACCTAAATTCAAGAAATAACGACAAAAAGAAAAATGAGAAAAACAACCTTCATCGTTCTGATAGGCAAAGATGGATGTTTTTTCCCTCCATTGCTTAAAACGCTGGCAACACTGCTGGAATTGCTTACAGATTCCGATTCGGCATCCGAACTCTCAGTGTTCCATTCATCAATCTCTACTGCAAAATTATCTTTTAGAAAAAAAGAAAAACGGAAGAAGATACTAACCATGGTTCTCAGATTGATTAGAATCCACTTCACTATCATTTTCAGGTTTTCCGTCAATAATTCCATTTTCAGTTTTTAATTTGTGCTTTTTGTTATCGTTTTCTGCGATGTTTACTGCAACTAAAAAAAATGGTGATTACTAAATCAGAAATATACTATTATGGTCAGTTAGGACCACACATATAACAACACATAAACAAAAAAAGCTGGCAAGAAGCCTAACCCTTTCGAGACCGCAGGCGACTATAGTTGCCATGCGCGCATATCGCTTGGAGATCGCAGGCGACTATAGTTGCCATGCGCAGATGTAGCTGGGAGACCGCAGGCGACTTTAGTTGCCCAGCGGGAAGCCTCTCTAAGATATATTTAAAACATTCGCTTCCCGTGGCGCTAGCGACATGCAAAAACTGGCCATCTGTTGGGGAAGAAATGAACTACGTGATGATCGCATCACTCGTCGCTTTCTGCGCTTTGCTGGGCGCTGGGAGCGGTCAGTGAGAGTGAGGGGAAGGGCAGAGCAAACTCAGTGCTGCGCCAGTAGCGCAGAGAATCCGGCGTCAGACAAACAAGTTTTTGACTACTTCCATTTACTAACCCCAGTTTCTGAGTGGAAGACATAATTTTGGGTTTCAAGGTCAGAAAAAGGATAAAATTTTGAGTTCTAGTCAGAATTTGGATGCTCAAGAAAGAAGCCAAAATATCGACTTTTTACAAAATAAATTGTAAAAATAAAAGACATATGGATTAACATATGATACAAACCTTTTTAGATTTGATTGGTGAATCTTTATATTTTTCTGTAAACTATTCATGTTGTTACTGAGTATGATTTGTTTCTGTTCTCTCCTCCATTGTTCTTTCGTTGAAATTTTATCTGTGGATTTGATAACGTAGAGATGCCTATCGCCAACTTGGAGCGTACACGGTTCGAAAACTGTCAGAAGTTTAAGCCGTTGAATGTCCTCGCCTTGAATGACCAATCGCGGCTGCTCTTTTTCCGATCCTGCTCCGTCTTTCGAATACGCTCTACACTGCCAATGGACTGCCACGGATTCTATGTCAATATCCTCAACGACGACCTGCTCAACGAAAAATCAGAAATTTTGTTGTAAATAAACCATTAATTACCTTAATAGTTTTGGTTCCCTTAAACCTCAATTTCATCTGTTTTGTTGATGAAACGCCATCGAATTCAGCGAATTCTTCCAAAAAACTATATGGACCCCATAAAACCTGTCCTGGGTAGTAATCGCCTCTATGCAGAAACTCGATATCCTGAAAATAAAATAATGAAAACATAGATTTCAATAAAACAAGGATAGCGAGAAGGAGACACCCTTATCCCGCTACAGCCTTTAACCCTTTCGAGACTGCGTCTGACGCCAGATTCTCAGCGCTACTGGCGCAGCACTTTTTCCCTCACTTCTCCCCGACCGCTCCCAGCGCCCAGCAAAGCACAGAAAGCGATGAGTGATGCGATCATCACATAGTTCATTTCTTCCCCAGCAGATGGCCAGTTTTTGCATGTCGCTAGCGCCGCGAGAAGCGGCTATAGTCGCCTGCGGTCTCGAAAGGGTTAAGTAAAACTTACAGGTTCTTTTTTTTCATCGAAAACTTCAAATCCGACTGTATCTGGGTCTGAAATATAACATTTCGAATTGTCTGGAAGTCTCAGATGAATTTTCGTATGAACGACTTTTATTCCGCCAACCCATGAATCGAGACAAACGGCCAAATCTCTTGATAGACTCTAAATGAATGAAAGTTAAGGTTTTTTTTCTTTGGTATAAACTTACTTCGATTGGCTGAAGGTCTTTGCTTTTAACTTTATTTATAATGTGTTTTGTACCGACGATTTGTATGGACGCTGTAACTTCCATGTGGCGACAGTATCCTCTTTGGGTATTTTCCTTTTATCATTCTACGGACGACATCGCCGGGCATAAGAGAACGATCTGCCAGTCCAACCTGAAATACAAGAATACAATATAAAGTTTATTCCTGGGATATATTAGCTTCGTTCCAACCGCAGTTTGAAACTGGTTCCAAATTACTGGACCATAATATCAGCTAAAAACTTGTTAGATCATCATATTGAGATCTGAGGAGTCTTTAGATCGTCATATTGTGAGCTAAACAGCCGTTAAGTCGTCATAATCTCAGCTAAAAACTTGTTAGAACGTCATAGTGTCATCTGAGGAGTCGTTATATTGTCGTATTGGTAACTAAACAGCCGTTGGGTCGTTAATATCAGCTAAACACTAGCTAGATCGTCATATTGTGAGCTAAACAGCCGTTAGGTCGTCATAATATCAGCTAAACACTTGTTAGATCGTCATATTGAGATCTGAGGAGTCATTAGATCGTCATATTGAGATCTGAGGAGTCTTTAGATCGTCATATTGAGATCTGAGGAGTCATAGATCGTCATATTGAGATCTGAGGAGTCATTAGATCGTCATATTGAGATCTGAGGAGACTATAGATCGTATTGTGAGCTAAACAGCCGTTAGGTCGTTAATATCAGCTAAACACTAGCTGAGTTTTTTTTATTTGTTGGGCCAATGGCCGTAACCCCCAACAAACCAAAAAAACTAAGTTAACAACCCGGCTGAAAAAACAAGAATCCTGAAACGCTAGCTAGATCGTCATATTGAGATCTGAGGAGTCATTAGATCGTCATATTGTGAACTAAACAGCCGTTAGGTAGTCATAATATCAGCTAACACTTGTTAGATCGTCATATCGAGATCTGAGGAGTCTTTAGATCGTCATATTGAGATCTGAGGAGTCTTTAGATCGTCATATTGTGAGCTAAACAACCTTTAGGTCGTTAATATCAGCTAAACACTAACTAGATCGTCATATTAGATCTGAGGAGTCATAAGATCGTCATATTGTGAGCTAAACAGCCGTTAAGTCGTCATAATATCAGCTAAACACTTGTTAGATCGTCATATTGACATCTGAGGAGTCATTAGATCGTCATATTGAGAGCTGAGGAGTCTTTAGATTGTCATATTGTGAGCTAAACAGCCGTTAGGTTGTTAATATCAGCTAAACACTGGCTAAGTTTTTTTGGTTTGTTGGGCCAAAGGCCGTAACCCCAACAAACCAAAAAAACTAAGTTAACAACCCGGCTGAAAAAACAAGAATCCTGAAACGCTAGCTAGATCGTCATATTGAGATCTGAGGAGTCATTAGATCGTCATATTGTGAGCTAAACAGCCGTTAGGTCGTCATAATATCAGCTAAACAGCCGTTAGGTCGTCATATTGAGATCTGAGGAGACTTTAGATCGTCATATTGTGAGCTAAACAGCCGTTAGGTCGTTAATATCAGCTAAACACTAGCTAGATCGTCATATTGAGATCTGAGGAGTCATTAGATCGTCATATTGTGAGCTAAACAGCCGTTAGGTCGTCATAATATCAGCTAAAAACTTGTTAGATCGTCATATTGAGATCTGAGGAGACAATAGATCGTCATATCGAGATCTGAGAAGTCATTAGATCGTCATATTGAGATCTGAGGAGTCATTAGATCGTCATATTGAGATCTGAAGAGTCTTTAGATCGTCACATTGTGAGCTAAACAGCCGTTAGGTCGTCATAATTTCAGCTAAAAACTTGTTCGAACATCATAGTGTCATCTGAGGAGTCGCACAGAATGATTGGCACGTCATATTTCAAGGACAAATTTGATCGACGTCAGATTTGACGTCTCAGTCCTTCTGCGCATGCTCCAGGAGTTTCAAACTTCGGTTGGAACAAAGCTATTGGCTTATAAGTTGGACAATTATGATTCGCCCTAAAATGAGCTTTCGAAAAATTAGTAAAATAAGGGAATCGGTCCAGCCGTTTTTGAGATATCAGTGTTGTTTTGCTTTTTATAAAGGAAGTGTTTTTATGATAGATTGGTAGACTGGTTAGGGATGGTCGCTCTGTCAACTCCACTAGGCTGAGCTGGACAAATAACTAAGTTTGTTCCGTTTTTCTCATTTTAAACTAGGAAACGAAAACGAGATGACCTTGATCACGACATATCTAAGGCACAGATAAATTTAGAAAGGATCGATTGACATGAATTTTCATGCAACCAACAAGAAGTTCGGGAAGAACCGATGGGACAATAATAAAGAATTGATTAAAATAATGGTTTATAATTATAAAATGAAATAAATAAATTACTTTTCTTTCTGAGACGACTTCTTCTGCTCCTGTGGGATGCCATGCAACTCGGATATGACCTTTTTTGATTTTTGAAGATTCGTCATTGTCGGAATTATCGTCGCTGCTGACAAGCTCCGAATTTTCGACGACCATCCCGAATTCGACATTTCCTTTTTTATTGATTCTGTAGACTTCGTCTTCGTAAAAGTACTGGTATTCGGACGCCATCTTCAACACACGCACGTAGAAAACGTAATAAAAAAACGAAAAAAAGTCTCTTCCCCCTGATAAAACCCGTCCGGAATTCGCTCCCGTTATTTTACTCTCGTTTAAAACCCTCCATGAATCTTCATTAAAAAAAATATATGTAAAAAAAAAGGAACAAAAAATGGGGGACGTGAGGAGAGAGAACGTCGAGTTCCTGATTTTAAAGTGCAAGGGAGCAGATAACATAACAGTACTGCCAACCTTATTTTACAATAAACTCGTTTTTAGATTATTTTAAATAAAAGATTTTGCGACAATTTATCATAAATTGACTTAATTTGCCTTTTAAGCACCAAGTAATCAGCAACGCCCGCCAAAAGAAAAAGTGGCCTCTCCAAAACTTTTGCCGCCTTTTTCGAAGCCGCCAATAGCTTTGTTCCAAAACAGTATGAAACTGTTTTGAAACTCTTGGAGGATGCGCAGAAGGATTTACACGTCAGATTTGACGGACTAACGATTGAGC